>JAGVSP010001917.1:0-82314 GCA_022494985.1 Micrasema minimum
CAGTAAAATGGCGCGATGCTTCACATGTGAACTCTCTGTCATCCATTGAGAAAATTGCTAAGCATTTTAGCAGAATCCTTCATGATTGCAAGTGAGATTCTTACCGAATTATACCACCTACTAGGAAACGCCTGAAGATGAATCTTCAATTTGTTATGCTTATAACTTTTACCAACTAATTTTTATAAACAACATTTTGAGTGTGTCCAAATACTTGTAGACAAAAACTGGATTTCACCCATTACGGGCTAATAATTACAATTTGACATCTCTTTGACAGTTTTTACAATTTGACAGTTTTTGTCTACAAGTATTTGGACACACTCAAAATGTTGTTTTCTAATTGTTATCAAATATCATGTATTTAGTCAAGTTGATACTTTCCATAAATAAAACCAAATCAAAAACAGCATTGTAATATAAATTTGTGCAATTTTACTTAATCTGCATTACTAATGAAAGCTTTTATGTAAAGAAAAACTACTTTTTTTCAAGCTCAGATTCAAAAGCCACGTTACACATAAGATTCCAAATATGATGTAGATTCACCAGTTTTCGGGTTGTACTACGAGTTTTGTTACACCATGTATTTTTCATCTATTTACCTTTCATTAATAATTAGTCCGAGAGATTTTAAATCACCAACAAGAGATATTTACAAAGATCTCTGAAATTCAATATCCTTAAATACCTCTTCCCTTTAAATACGATGGTGTGTTTTTTCAGGGCTGTGATTTTTAGGTAGATAATCCTAATTATTAGGTAGATAAGCCGATTTTGTAGAATTTTTTTATTTTATTTGACCCATAGTTTTCGAGAAAATTGAGTACGAAGTTGATTTTTTTTTTCGATAATTTTCTAATTTCTCAAATCTGGGTGCAGAAAATAAAAAAATTCTACAAAATCGGCTCCAAATATTACGTAGATTCACTGGTTTCCCGTTTGTACATCAAGTTAAGTTACACCATGTATGATAAATTATACATATTATGCGTATCTAATCGGGAACGTAATGAGTTTTGAGAATAGGTGTCTTAGAAGAATTTTAGGTGTGCGGTGGTTTGACTTTGTAAGGAACACAGAGGTGAGGCAACGGACACAGCAACCCTTGGTATCTACTGTCATCCGGCGAAGGCGTTTCTGCTGGCTAGGCCATTTACTAGGTGCGCCTCCCGAGAGCCCTAACCATGCTTGCCTATTTTACAAGGCATCAGGTTCTCGGCGTCCTGGTCGTCCACTGTTGACAATTCGTCGGCAGTTTGCGTCAGAGCTGCGGGACGCGAACTAGACTTGGGAGGATGCACGGGAGCTGGCAGCCGATCGCTTGGCCTGGAGGCAGTTTGTGGATTCCATATGTTACACATAGGGAGCGGATATGGTATGATGATGACGATGATTCGGGAATGTTATACAGTGTGTAAAGTGATCGCTCAACCCAACCTAAATTTGGTCAAAAGATTTGTAGTACATCAGTTTTCTGTTTTCGGTTAGTGCCGTTAAAATTTATATACAATGTCAAAATGGCAATATTGCCGCGTAAGCTTCTATTGTATATCCGGACTATAAGAGGTTATCAGACGAGTCCTTAGTATCTCTCTTGGCCAGCCCTTATTTTGTCGTTCTGTAAACTTGTTATACTGTAACGGGGTCAAATCTTGAAAAGGGATGATCGAGGTATGTAGGAGGTAGGGTTGTCAAAAACTATTTTAAAATAATATGGAAAAAAAATATTTGATTGCATTTCGCTACCGTACCGAAACAGAGTTAATGGTGCCTTGAAATCAATAGTGGCAAATAAGAACTTATCGAAAGAAGCAAAATTGGCAGTACACAACGGAGTTCTGGTACCAATCCTTATGTATGGTAGTGAAGCGTGGTGTTGGAAAAGAAGTATGAAAGTAGACTGAATGCTGTTGAAATGCGATTTCTCAGACGAATGTGTGGTAAGACTATGTATGATAGGTGTACAAATGTCGAAATTAGAGCAGAGTGCAAGGCTGAGATAAGCATTATCGACAAAATTAAGAAAGGGCTTTTACGATGGTTTGGTCATGTGGAGCGACGAGCTATAAAAGAACGGCTAAAAGAAGTTTAAATGCAAGTGCAAATGCCGCGGAAGGCCGAGAAAGACATGGCATGACCAAGTACGTCAAGTACTTGAAAGTGGTCATTTGAAAAGTCGGAATACAATGAAAGCCCCACCCTTTCCCTAGACTGCTTTAAAGACTATTGAGTCTTTTTTCAGTCCAGCCAACTCTACCGATTTTTTCAACAAGCTAAACCGCGATTTTAAGATTGTTAGTGTGATAAAAATACGGATGAAAAGTCCGAATAATCGGCGTATTTTTATTTTATTTTTTATTTTATTTATTTAACCACCTCAACAGGACAGGAGGCCCAATAACAGAGGGGAACAACGCCACAAACACCCAGGCTTGAGAAAAATCACTTTTTATTTTTGTTTTCTCACCGGGAATCGAACCCGGAACCTCCGTATCGTGAGTCCAGCGTCTTAGCCATTACGCTACGGAGGCCGCCGTATGTGCATGAGAAGATGTATGAATGTAGAGGAAGCAAAGAAAGTATGTCAGGACAGAGTGGTATGGCGTTCTATCCTCTCTGCCTACCCCTACGGGAAAATGGCGTGATGGTTAGTTAGTTAGTGGCTACCGTGCGTGAGATCGCGGGCTCGATTCCCCAAGAAGTCAATATGAAATATTTACTCAAATGTTGTAATTACAATAATTTTTTTAAAATGTGGATACCTTGGACTGATTCTGAGGGGTAAGACTAATCACCTTCCTTTTATTGTAAATAAAAACAATATTTATTATAAAAATATTTAACTGAAATTTAAATAAATAAATACCTTATAAAATACATGGAGTAACAAAACTCATAGTACAACCCGAATACTGGTGAATCTACATCATAATTGGAGTCAAATGTGTAATATAACTTATGAATCTTAGCTTGAAAAAAAAAAAGATTCTTGTAATATCCTGCATAAGGTAGATTAAGTAAAATCCCAAAAATTCTTCTTAAATTGTGGTTTTTTAATTGTTTTTTCTCTATAGATAGTATTAATTTGACTAAATAAATTATATTTGATAACAATTAGCCAAAAATGATTAGGTACCTACCTAAAATGTGTGAAAAAATTATTGCTTTAATGTTAAATTTCAGGGAGAAAATAGAGGAATACGTTGGTATGGAAAGCGGCCGCGAGAAACGTGGTGCAGTATGTTCTTAATTATTCAACTGACAAGCGGATCGCATCAATGATTTTGTTATTTTTCGTTTTGTTTATCTCGATTCACAGAAAATATTGGGGGTAATTCGGGACAGCCGTGGTCAATTCAGGACAGTGTTGGCACCCTACTCAAAGGTAAAGAAATTACTCCAATTTTTCTGGAAATTCATTAACGTTGCTACGGTTTTGACTCGGCATGATTGGGGTGGACAGAACGGGGGCCCGTTTATTGGTAATAATTTCATCTCTCGAAATAGAGTTCCTAATGAGCGGCCAAAGCGGCAGGTAGAAAGGGAAAAAAACGACTTAAAGGCGGCACATGGAAAAAATTGTGTTTACTTGGCGTTTTTTCAAAGAATACGTACAAATATTATAGAAGTATATCCGTATTTCGCTGGTCCGGAAGAAAAACGACACAATTCAAAATGTTGCATTGATAAAAATTATTTAAATCTTTTATCTGATTTGATATTTTTTATTAAAAAAAAAAAAAACATTTTCAAAAGAAAAATATTTGTTTACAAAAAAATACAATAAAAACACATATACATTAGAAAAAATAAACATAAATCCCACCGAGGCATAGCATGTTTGTGGGTATACTGTGAAAGTCAATGTGAATGTGTTCACACTCTTTCAAGCAGTATGCACGAGGCAAAAGAGAAAAAGAAAAATTTAAAAAATACAAGATATTGATATCTTTATACCAGAAGAAGAAGAAGGGAAATAATTATAACATATAAAAAAAAAAAATGACGTAGATTATGTTATTGTTATGGTCTTTATAGTAAGAATGATTCTACCTTTACACTTTGTATCCAACTTTGAGTTAATTTTTTAAAAGATGAAAAATTTGGAAAATTTGACAATGCTATATATAGCATTAAAAATACATTTACGGTCATCCTGTTAAATGCATGAATACTCTGAGAATAATGTGCCAAAAGACATCTAAGGGCATGTTGTTATTAGTAATAGTTAAAAAAATGACCTTTTATTATGGGAAAAATAACAAAATTTTAACAATTACAATATACCTACTTTTAACTTAAGAGCATACTTCACCACGTGATTCTCGGCCGCTTTCCATACAAACGTATTCCTCAATTTTCTCCCTGGATTTTATCATTAGAGCAATGATTTTTTCACACATTTTATAAATCGGCCAGAGTTTTTACCGTCTTATTTTATAAATCATTTATTTATCTCCATTAACGAATAAAATATTAAAAAAATAAGACGATTCAACCACGCATCTGTTGCTCGATCACAGATCACTATCGACTCGGTAATAAGCGACGTGATAACGATTTCTTACCATGGATGTTTAACGTTTTCGCGATCACAATGGAACACGCGTTAAAAGTTATCGATCGGGATTATTAAACGAGCGCATCTAGTCGCGAGCCATTTCCCGAGATTTATCTTATTCGCACATATCTTCATTTAATCTTTCTCGAGTGCCGTGTTGCATTTAGCCGGCTTTCGGCAAGCCAAATATTGAGAAAAGCAGTCGACATAATAAACAATCCGACACGCGCGGTGATTTGACGTTTGACGTTTGGCCGCGATATTTATTATCATCTATAGTGCTCGGCACCGCTCGGCAATGCTCGGCCACGGCGAACGTGGTATGAACGTATGTTTATTGTGATCGGTCAAATGGTTAGCGTTAGCACGTGGTTAGCACGTTTTTAACTACGTCGATAGTTATCTGTGATTGAGCTCCTGGTCGATATCTTAAGCGTGTGAAAATATCATTGCTCAAATGTTAAATTTCAGGGAGAAAATCGAGGAATACGTTTGTAAGGGAAGCGGCCGCGTGTCACGTGGTGGAGTTTGCTCTTAATGAAAATAACATCGAATACTTCATCCCTTGTGACATGTCTGTGGTCTGTGTATAACAATTTTTTTATGGACCAATTAATACGTCGTATGCCACTCAATTAAAATCGTAAAAAAATATGCGTGTTTTAATCTAGCTCATACGCGGTATTACACTAACAGACAGTATTCCAATTTGTAACGTACCTATATAGAATATAGACCCCTGAATATTAACATATTTGTGTGGAGTAGATTGCACTTCGGGGGATAGTATTACAATATAAAAGGTAAATACTTTGAAAACGTTGTTGATAATTATCCCCGATTTCTAATTAATAATTAGCTAACAACACAATAAAATTAAATTGTAAGGATGAACGAAAAATTGAGAGCTGTAGCTCAAGCACAGATAACTATCGACGTAGTTAAAAGCGTGCTATTCACGTGCTAACGCTAACGATTTAAGCGATCACAGTGACATTCGTTCGATACCGGGGTATCGATAGCCGAACATAGCCGATCTGAGCCGAGCGGGGCCGATGCACGCTATAACGCGGCCTTACGTCAAACGTCAAATCATCGCGCTTGTCTGATTTTTTATTATTTCGACTGCTTTTCTCAATATTTGGCATTGCCGAAAACCGGCTAAATTATAATAAAGATTGAATGAAGATTGTGTGCGAATAAGATATATCTCGGGAAATGGCTCGCGACTATTACGCGCTCGTTTAATAATCCCGATCGATAACTTTTAACGCGTGTTCCATTGTGATCGCGAAAACGTTAAACATCCATGGGTAAGAAATCGTTATCACGTCGCTTATTACCGAGTCGGTACTGATCTGTGATCGAGCAACTGGTGATGTTGGACATAAAATGGCTGCTTTTAAAACTGTTAAACTGTAGTTATGATAATCCCCGGAAAAATTAATATAAAGTGAATATTGAATATTTCAAATCTCCCAAAGTGCGATAATCTAACTATTGTGTACCATAATTTTTTGTAAGGTTTCTTTGGATATAAATATGAATTATTACCATAAGATCATTTTTTGTTTAGCGTAAAATTGCAAATTTAGGTATTATTCTGGATCCAACTCCCATAAAAATACGAAATCACGAAAAATATTCTGTAAAATAGCAACACTATTATATAAAAGCCAATTTACTGAAGTGCCTTTATGCAATTTAGTGCCGCATGCAATTTAAAACCTTATCTCGACTAAAATTGATTTATATATTTTTGATAAGAAAAAATCTATGCACATATTTCAATTTGTATATACTACCTATTTTCAGTGAAAACTAAGCGACGTGTGCTTGAAAATAAGAATAAAGTCGTGGCAGAAATGTCGAAATTAGAGCAGAGTGCAAGGCTGAGATAAGCATTATCGACAAAATTAAGAAAGGTCTTTTACGTTGGTTCGGTTATGTGGAGCGAATGGATGATGAAAGAAACGCTAAAAAAATATATGATGCGACTGTGCCTAGATGTAGAAATCGAGGAAGGCCGATAAAGACATGGCATGATCAAGTAAAACAAGTGCTTGAAAGTGGGCATGTAAGAAGTCGGAATAATCGACGTGCGTGCATGAGAAAATGTATGAATGTGGAGAAAGCAAGAGATGTGTGCCAAGACAGAGTGGTGTGGCGTTCTATCCTCTCTGCCTACCCCTTCGGAGAAATGGTGTGATGGTTAGTTAGTTAGTTAGTCAGAATGGTGATTCGAACCGGGGATCTCTAGACTCGGAGACTTCAACGCTTCCACTGGGCCATCACCCGCTCAACGTAAGCAGCTTGTGCTTGAAAATAGGAATCAAAACTTAACGATTCCGTTTTGAGTTGTACCGTTTTCCGTTCTAACCAGCGCAGCGATATTAAAAATTTGATGTCATCAGACTTTTTCCAGGCAGTCGGGTTCTTGTCGTCATGAAACGTTTTTCAGTTAATAATCAGGTTTTCTGGCCATGAAAGGTTCTCGATAAATTTCGACATAAATAGATTAAATGAAATGATATTAAAAGAACATAGCGGTTGTTAAATCTGTACCCGAGAGCCAAAAGCCTCAACCCAAAATTATCGAATTTCAAGCGGCAACTTTCGGTATTTTTCGTATATTTTGCAACAAAGTAACATTTAAAAAAGTAAATTTTGCTTTTTATTTTATTTATTGTACATTAATTTGTGTAGTTTGCAAATACTGTCCATTGTAGATAATGCAAAAATTGTATGGAACATTGAATGGTCGCCGCGGACCGGCTTTTGACTGACCTTTTTTATGCCAATGTTTTGAGTAGATATTGATATTTTGAATGCTTTTAAATCGTAAAAAACAAAAACCAAACTAACTAACTATGACAGACTGTACAGTTTTCTGAACAAGAAACTGAACACTCTTCAGTCCCGTATAAACCGCGCATTACAGTAAAATTAAATTAATAAACAAAACATCTTTGATTTGAACAAAGCGTTCTATATATATTACTAACAACCAAGACCTTATGACTAGCTTAATTTAATATTTATATTGAAGTTCCCAGGGCGGTTTGTACTGTTAATTAAAAATCTACCCGGGGAAGCCTCTTGAAAAGCCTTTTTTACGACACTGTAAAAACTCCTATGAAAAAATGACGAGAATAATTATTTTATTTAATTAAACATGTCTACACCAGGTTCTCGGCGTCATGGACGTCCACTGTAACACAAACCATCTGCAGTTTGCGTCAGATCTTCGGGACGTGGACCTGACTTGGAAGGATGTACGGGAACTGTCGGCCGATCGCTCGGAGGCAGTTTCTGGAATCCACATGCTCCCACAGGGAGCGGATATGGTATGATTTTTTTTATATATTTTTTTTATTTATTTTCAAAAGAAAATTTTTTGTTTACATGATATACATTAAAAACACATATACATTTAAAATATATATATATATATACAGGGTTATTTTTTAGTCAGTTAACAAAAAAAAACCCTGAATTCAGTATCGTTAATATAGAACCCATTTCAATAAAAAAACATGTACTTTTTTATTTTTACGATTTATTATTTTTATTCCTATAATTTTTACAAATTACGTACATCCTATTCACAGCTGTTGTTCATGCGCGGCACGTAAGGGTAAGTGCGACGGGGGGAAGTGCGCGCGGGGGGGTTGCGCTCGCCGCTCGCGCAGTACCGGGCGGACGGTGACCAAGTCTTTACTATTTCTGAGGAATTATTTGGGTGCACTTCTCTTTTTTTTTATTTGAGAAAGGACATGTTTTTTTTATTGAAATGGGTTCTATTAACGATACTGAATTCAGGTTTTTTTTTTGTTAACTGACTAAAAAATAACCCTGTATAAACAAAAATCCCACCAAGGCATAGCCTGTTTGTGGGTATACTATGAAAGTCATACAGTGTGCACGTGGCAAAAGAAAGATAAAGTCATGTAGAAATAAAAAATAACAGATAATGTTAACAAGATAGTTAAAAAAAAGAAAGAATACAAAATATTGGTATCTTTATACAGGAAGAAGAAGAGGGGAAATAATTATAATATATAAAATAAAAAATGACGTAGATTTTGTTATAGTTATGGTCTTTATAGTAAGAATGATTCTACCTTTACACTATGTATCCAACATTTGTGTTAATTTTTTAAAAGACGAAAAATTTGGAAAATCTGACAATGCCATTTTATTGTCAGTTAAAAAAGAATTAATTAAACTGATGATGATGATGATAACAGCATGTTGGGAATTCAAGTTGGGATTGCAGTTGGGTATATTTTGGATATTATCAATCGTTCCCTGTGTTTATTGTGGATTACTGCTAGCAGATTACGTCCAGGATGCCGGGAACCTGATGCTTTGTAAAATTGGCAAGCATGGTGGCGGCTCTCGGGAGGCATACGTAGTATATGGCCTAGCCAGCCGAAACGCCTTCGCCGGATGACAGTATATACCAAGGGTTGCTGTGTACATTGCCTCTCTTCTGTGTTCCTTACAAAGTCAAACCACCGCACACCTAATATTCTTCTAAGACATTTAGTTATTCTATTCTCAAAACTCAGAAGTCTGCTATCTTGGGCCCTGGTTAGGTGCCACGATTCGCAGCCATAGAAGAGAACAGGTGTGATGCAGGAGTTATAAAGGCGGAATTTTGTTTTTACCGAGTAAACATTTATTCTCCAGACAGCTTTCATACTGTTGAATGCGGCGCCCGCTACTCCAAGCCGCACTCCCAGTTCTTTATGAACTCTGCCGTTTTCTGTCATGTACGCTCCCAGGTATTTGAAGCTTTCGACCCTTTTGATGACTTGTCCCGACAAAGCCAGGGGGATCTGGGCATCTTGACACGAGCTGTTACACATGACATGGGTTTGTTGATTTTTAAACCCATGCATGTGGAGTGCCATGTTAGTAGTGCCAAAAATTAACAGTTAGCAGTCTAAATATTTTCATTTAATTTATAATAATCCGGAACAGATTAATTCAATGCGATGTATGCAAATATTTATTAAATAATTATACATATGTATTTGAAAAGTTTAACGTAAAAAATCCTAAATTTATGTTTAGTAATTAAAAACCGGTTTTCGGTTAGCACGCCATATTAGCTGATGAAATTATTTTATGTATACAGGGTGTCGTGGGTCACTCTCTTCCTAAACGCGATCGATACAAGCACTTTTTAAAAAATATATTCTGGAATTCAAGGACATAAAATGACAATAGCTTGTCATGTTTCAGGACATCCTAAAATTAATAAGCACCCTTCCCTAATATGTCACTCACAAAAGGATCCTAATGTTCAATGAGTTGCCCAAAAGCGTAAAAAGGGTTTTTACATCGTCCTTTTTTTTCGGACATAGCATAAAAACATTAATTTTAATATTCATGGAGGGTCCAACGCCGCTTGCACAACGCGGGTGTAAACTGTGCAACTGAGGGGCATATGGGTGACTACCGATCCGTAATCAGCGCACAAAATTTGGAGAGCGCGCTTTTGCGGTTGCGGGCCCTGTGGCTTGGAATGCTCTCCCACCAGAAGTGCGCAACTGTGAGAGTGAAGTGATGTTTCGAAAGAAACTTAAGACCTTTAATATGTTCTCAAAATATTTTGATTAATTTTGATAATGGTATTTTCTACTCAGAAATTGAGTTTTCACTCACTTTAAATTTCCGAGCCGTTAAATTCAATATTTAAAGCGCCCTTGAGGTATATTTATACGAAAACGGCGCTATATAAATTATCCATAGTAAGAATAATAATAATAATACCACCATTACTACATGTGATTTTCATATTAATATTTCATGTGTGATACCTTGGACCGGTTCTGAGGCGTACGACTGATCATCTTACCTTCGTGTAATTAAATGATCAAGAAACACTGCAGTTGGTTTGATGCGGTGCCCTAAGTACCACTTAGTGCGGATAAGGGAAAGTAATTGTAGCAGTTCGAACTGGTTGGATACAACAAACTAACAAATAACTACATCTTTTTATTCAACAGGTAATCGTGAAATAAGATAGTAACGATAAACTGCCGAGTCATTGTTACATAAAAACATTATTAATGCATAGTAATAAAATAATATTACACAAAGGTAAGTAATAATATGTTTGTCTATGAAAATATCGCCCGAGTGAGAAGAGCTATATTGAAACATTTCACGATAGCGAATCTTAGTGCAAATATTTACTTTAGCCTTGTATGTAACAATATTTCATACAATCTAAACCTGGTGGCGCAGAAATGTTCTATGAATAATGCGTATAGGTAATAAATAATAATAATAGGTATACTATACATAGATTAAGCGCACAGAAAAGTGTGCAGTTTGTTGTTCAGAAAACTAGTTATTATCGTATGTTTGCTCACAGAAAATTATATATAGGTATAGCTAATAATGTAAATGTATTATTTGTTTTTTACGTTTTAAAAATCATACAATATGCCAATATCTACTTAAACGTTTACATAAAAAAAATATACGGGATAGTTTTCAGACTGCACGGGAAACTGTACAGTTAATGTCCCGTGTAAAGCTGGCTTAAGACTGATATTACCTTCATGTAATTAAAACTGATCGATATACACTGCACTCGGTGTACCGATGCAGTGCCTTATGCACCTTTGGGTGCGGATAAGGAAAAGTAGCAATAGTTGGAGTAATATGTAGTGAATTTTTTATAGTGTTTATTTTGTGGTCTAAGCGATGTCAGTGCGTATTAGAATAAAATGAATATGTGTTTTTTATTTGTCCCTAAATGAGTTTATTGTAAAAACTCCTAGGAAGCATTGGATTGAAAAAATAAAAGAGTTTCTTAATTTTTATTTCTATATAATGTTATTTTTTTATAAATTAAAAAAAAAAAACAGACAAAAACTAAATTTGTATTAATTGATCAATGTACAAGAAATGCAGTAAAAACTTTTATCCATCAACTACAATATTTAAACGTTTTGAATTCCGCCTTTAATCAACCAGTTGCTCGATCACAGATCACTATCGACGCGGTAATAAGCGACGTGATAACGATTTCTTACCATGGATGTTTAACGTTTTCGCGATCACAATGGAACACGCGTTAAAAGTTATCGATCGGGATTATTAAACGAGCGCATCAAGTCGCGAGCCCTTTCCCTAGATATATATTCTTCGCACATATCTTCATTCAATCTTTCTCGAGTGCCGTATTGCATTTAGCCGGCGTTCAGCAAGCCAAATATTGAGAAAAGCAGTCGACATAATAAGCAATCCGACACGCGCGTTGATTTGACGTTTGACGTTTGGCCGCGATATCGCGTGCCGAGCATTTCCGAGCGTTGCTTCGGCAATGCTCGGCTCGGCGAACGTGGTATGAACGTATGTTCATTGTGATCAGTCAAATCGTTAGCGTTAGCACGTGGTTAGCACGTTTTTAAGTACGCCGATAGTTATCTGTGATTGAGCTCCTGGGTTGGTGAGTAAGATATATTTACTAAAATTTCCATGACGAAACAGTAATAACGTAATAACGATTTCTTACCATGGATGTTTAACGTTTTCGCGATCACAATGGAACACGCGTTAAAAGTTATCGATCGGGATTATTAAACGAGCGCATCAAGTCGCGAGCCTTTTCCCGAGATATATATATTCTTCGCACATATCTTCATTCAATCATTCTCGAGTGCCGTATTGCATTTAGCCGGCGTTCAGCAAGCCAAATATTGAGAAAAGCAGTCGACATAATAAACAATCCGACACACGCGCGTTGATTTGACGTTTGACGTTTGGCCGCGATATCGCGTGCCGAGCATTTCCGAGCGTTGCTTCGGCAATGCTCGGCTCGGCGAACGTGGTATGAACGTATGTTCATTGTGATCAGTCAAATCGTTAGCGTTAGCACGTGGTTAGCACGTTTTTAAGTACGTCCTTCGATAGTTATCTGTGATTGAGCTCCTGGGTTGGTGAGTAAGATATATTTACTAAAACTTCCATGACGAAACAGTGTTAATAAACTGCGAAATACTTTCAACACATAAATTAATTCGGCTATACCTGGAACAACAAAACATACTCCCACGCGCCCCAAATTTATGATTTATCACGCCAAATGAAGCAAACTTAAATTTTCGCAATTATAGCCATCAATGATTCTTTTAATAATGTAGTAATGAAACATGATGCATGAATTATTTTTTTTAATCTGAGATATTGATTTTTTAAATTTTTTTTGTTACGGAACAATAACAGACAAAAGGATACTAAATACAATACAAAAAAAGATAAAAATATACCTAGGTAGACCAATTGCTCTTTACAATTGGTCACATCGTGCTTAATCGAATGACCAAAACATAATGTTTTATGAAAATGTGACATACACACAATGCTTAAGTAAATATAACACACATATAAAAGCAAAAGTGATCACAAATATCTCAAGGACAACCTTTTCTTGAACCCAACTATAGAGCTTCCGAAGATGTCCATACCTCCAGTGCTGTCCCTGTGTATATTATAAAGTAGGATATTAAAAACAAACTTACTAGAGTAAGAAGTACCTATGTTCACACGCATAAAGGATATGACCGCCAGCGCGATTACCCAAGCTTTTACGACTTGGTCACCTAGCGAATCGTTTATAAACTACAGTTTAAATGGCCGTCGCCAACCTGCCCCTTCGCCAACAAGCCCCGGTCTCCCCTACTAACTGCAAAAAACAAGACGTAGGTACTTACTTACGTAAGTATGTCCTATTTGTCTTAGTATCTTTAATGTTCTAAAGCTTTAAAAATAGGACAAAAAAAATTCAGCTCCAGCTAAAAACCTTAAGCGCACTTTATACAAGACAGAAACTGCACAGTTTCTTGGTCAGAAAACAGTACAATGTCAAAAGACATGCATATGCACATTTTTAAGTTAATACTCAAGAAATTGTAAATATAGCTAATAATGTAACTAACTAACTAACCATCACGCCATTTCCCCGTAGGGGTAGGCAGAGGGGATAGAACGCCATACCACTCTGTCCTGACAGACTTTCTTTGCTTCCTCTACATTCATACATCTTCTCATGCACATACGCCGATTATTCCGACTTTTCACATGACCACTTTCAAGTACTTGACGTACTTGGTAATGCCATGTCTTCTTCGGCCTTCCGCGGCTTCTACATCCAGGCACACAAGCATTTAAACTTCTTTTAGCCGTTCTTTCATCACTCATTCGCTCCACATGACCAAACCATTGTAAAAGCCCTTTCTTAATTTTGTCGATAATGCTTATCTCAGCCTTGCACTCTGCTCTTAATTTCGACATTATTTGTACACCTTTCATACATAGTCTTACCACACATTCGCCTGAGATATCGCATTTCAACAGCATTCAGTCTACTTTCATCCGTCTTTTTCCAACACCACGCTTCACTACCATACATAAGGGTTGGTACCAGAACTCCGTTGTGTACTGCCAATTTTGCTTCAGTTGCAATTCAGCTAATAATGTAAATATATATGATTATTTTTTACGTTTTTAAAAGCATTTAGTATATCAATATCTACTTAAAAACGTTTAAATCAAAAATATTAACCGTTAGGTCAGCCAAACGTCATCTAATATTCCATAAACAGTTTTCGCTATACGGGACAGTTTGCAGACTGCCATCTCTTATTTCGTTTAAAGCTGAATTTAATTCACAAAATAATATCTTTATTTTCAACGAAACTTAGCCAGCTTAAAGTTGCAAAATGGCGTCGTTATGACGTAATATGACATTTTTGAGTATAATTGTAGCAGTGGATTTCCTCATTGTGTAATTTCTCACCCCTGCTCTGACGTCTTGAGAAATAATTTGAATATATGAAATATTATACTGTTTTGAGTGTTGGTAAATTACGAGTGACTAAAAACATGCGAAAGTAGCGCCGGGTATGGAAATTTGTAACGATTTTAATAGCAATGAACTCCAGTCCCGTTGAAGTAAGACGATTTTCTTCTGTTTTATAAACTTTTTCTGTCTATCTTAATCTCTTCGTGCGGCGATTTGAATAAGATTATAACTTTTTTAAGCTATTTTTTTTATTTTCCCTGCTTAATTTTTTGAATATTATAGACCAGGTAGGTATGAGGATTTAGATTGCATTGAAGACACTTCAGTAAATTGTTTTTTATATAATAGTGTTGCTATTTTACTAAGCATTTTACGTGATTTCGTATTTTTATGGGAGTAGAATCCAGAGAAATACCTTAAATTGCAAATTTACGCTTTAAAAAAAGATAATAATAGTTGGATAACTTGTTAAGCGCCGTTTTTATGAAAAGGGCGCTGTACATTGACATAACTTAATTAATTCCAGACCCTATACATTTACGAATGCAAAATCTAACGAGAATTTAAACTATGGAAATTTTATGTTACTTATACGTACACACTGATAAATAAAACCAATTTGTGAAACAGCCCCGTCCATCGGCCATCCTTTCTTATACTATATATAATTTATTAATTTTAATAGAAAATAATATTACATTGGTTGAATGTGTGTTGTTTGTCTCAATGCAACAAAATAAAACATAAAATTCGAAAGCCATTTTTAAAAATCACTTCAGTGTACAAAAAAAAGGTTGCGAATGTTTGTTTTTTTTCATTTGTAAAAACACGTAACAGGTCTATTGCTCCTAGGCGAGAAGAGACGAGAAGAGGCAAGAAGAGGCGAGAAGAGACGAGAAGAGGCGAGAATATGCGAGAAGAAGCGAGAAGAGGCGAGGAGAGGCGAGAAGAGGCGAGAAGAGGCGAGAATAGACGAGAAGAGACGAGAATATGCGAGAAGAAGCGAGAAAAGGCGAGAAGAGGCGAGAAGAGGCGAGAAGAGGCGAGAAGAGACGAGAAGAGACGAGAAAAGTGAGACGTTACGCGAAGAGGACATACGAAAAGAGACGCGACAAAAAAAAATATATATTATGTTAGTTGTCGAGACATAATAAGAAAATAAAGTGAATATTTTTAGAATTACCTAAAAATAATGTATGTTTATGTAAAAAAATACCCATCAATAATAAGTTTGAAGTAAAGCTTTGATATCGAAAAAGACGGCTTGATTCTGTTATAATCAGAGGTTAATCTTCTTGCTTCAATGGTTTGATGTGCTCGAGCAACATTTTCACAAATTTAATGAGCAATGGAGCGTAATGATCACATCTGATCATAGCTGACTAAATATCTTATATATCCATAACTACAGTCTACAGTTTACCCGGTGTTTTATTTGATGTCAATCGCATTCTAAAATAGTTGATTCGTAAACAATAAATAACATTGGATGTTTATTTATTTAATTTGTACAAAATACTTTGCACTCCCAATTGAGTTACAAAACTCATTATGGGACAGATATTAGAAAAAGAAAGACTAAATATTACAATACTTCAGATTACAGAGTTAACAATGCTAAATCTAAAAATACAATAATCACAAAAGGAACAATATAGAAAAATTTGCCATTATGATTATTAATAAAAATATTCAAAAAGTAGTCTTTTAGTGCTTTGTTTTGGGATTTCGCCGTCTTAAGAGTATACACACACCACATGACTCGCGGCCGCTTCCCATACAAACGTATTCCTCGATTTTCTCCCTAAAACATTACTGTTGTAAAATGTACCGAATACAGTTTATATTAAATAAATAAATAAACATGTTCGCGTAAACGTTAATCGTCGCGTCGGCCTGATCAGTTAAAATATGTTTCTGTTATACATTCGAAATTCCATTTCCCAGCGAAAACATTGACAGAAAAAGGAAAAACAAAAGAAAATACAACACATGAATTTAAATTAAACGAAAACAAAACACAAAATATCAATTTACATTTACAATAGGGCTGTTATTTTGAATTCATTGCTTCCACCCTAAAGTGGAATAAAATATTTGATTATACAAATAATTTGAACCTAAATATCCACACGTTAATTTTTTTATAAATACGGCTTTATTTATTTAGTTATGGTGGGTAAAACTTGTATAAACGAATAAAAAAAAAAATTTACAATACCTATTATTTTTATATTATTCATCATATTGTTGCTAGTGAAATTATAAAAAAATTCTTACTAAAAATTAATAAGTTTTGGCTTTGATTGCTATTGGGATTTTATTTAAGATTCTATGTGGACATTGTTAAAGGGATAATTCCAAGATATTTACGAAACAAATTAAAAAAAATGACTTTTATCATAAATGTGCAACAAGAGGTTCAAAAAATATAAGATAAGAAACGAAAAAAAAATCTATGTCACAGAATTGTCTAATGTATAAGGGCATTAAAATGTATGAGGATATTCCAGACGAAATAAGAAATGAACAAAATGTAAAGTTATTTAGGGTTAAATGCAAAAAAATTATGTGTGAAAAATATTAGTGTAGGTATTATATTATAGCTAAATTGAAAAATGTATAATGGTAGGATAGTTAGGAAAAAAATAAAGTTTAAAGTAATAATATTAGTCTATGTAAAAAATTATACACCGTGTCCCACGATGAGACCGCGAAACTCCAGAGGGTGATTATTCATGATATTCTGAGAAAAAAATCTTAATAAAGTTTTTCAAAAAACTCAATTCTAATTACTTAAAAAAATTATTAAAATATGAATAAAAATTCACGCGTGTAATACCGTCAATTTTTGAAATGGCTCATACCACGTGACCTGCACCAATAAGCGCGAATCAAATATGAAATTCGAATTTTGAATGTCCGTACAAGGCGTACCAGAGCGGACCCCACTCCTCCCCGCCCACCGCCACCCCGCCGCCGCTAGCACTTCAAACAGAAGCCAGTATTACACTCGTCGCTTTTTATGAATACTTTTTTAAAATTAATTATTGGAAATGCCCGGATCAAAAATTTTTATAAGGATTTTTTTCTCAGAATACCATGAACAATCACCCTCCGGAGTTTCGCGGTCTCATCGTGAGACACGGTGTATAGTACTAAATAAATAAAAAAATAAAAAATAAAAATAATGTATTCACCTGAGAAAAAACCGATGGTTAAAAATCTTCGAATAAGAATTCACTAGAAGGGGCGTTTTCATACAAATTTTCTAAAAATATACGCTTCCTAGGGTTAATTTCATAACACCGCTTATTATCAAATTCCACCAAATTCAATACACGAAACGTGTGACGTAGATGTCTAGTGATGACGTAGATGCCTATTGATGAGGTAGTGAGTGACGTAGTGGGTAAATGGACACTGTAAAAATGTAATTTTTCTATCTTTCCCTTTATTTGTCAAAAGTATGCGTCAATTTTTAAATATTAGGTACCTTTAGCTCTGTTGCTCTAACGTAGTCCCCGGTTTTCGCCGTGGAATTTAGCAAAAAGCGTTGTTTATTTTTTTATAATTTATTTTTCAAGAAACAAATTCCGTTAAATGTTTGAAAAAATCATTGTTACAATTGCAGGGAGAAATCCGGTGAGTACGTTTATATGGAGTAAAGGCAGCGACCGGCCCGCCAGAGTTTAATTCTTGACTAAAAATTTTCGCGATTAAAATTTCAAAATGTTTTGAAATTTTGAAAATAGTATTTGGACAATATATTTGGAAAATATATTTTTTTATTAAAATAGATTATCCGATGGTTTTTTTTATGTCTAAGGGCCAAAAAACAACACTGAGATTCCGGGCTCCAAGGTTAAATTCCTAGTGAAACCACATAAAAGTTCCTGTAACTCATCCTCTGTGATTAGACTTTTATTACTATTAAGTTATTTTAGAATAAAATATAAAATAAAATATAAACACACGTAATACAAACATATGCCTATTAATTGATAAATAACAATAAATAAATTAATATTTTCCAACAAATCCGATTCGTAACAATCGCAAAATAACAAATGTAAAAAAAGGACCTTAAACAATACATATTATACGTACTTATAAAAGAAATTGTTACAAAATGTGGTGCAATAAAATGTGACTTTTCTAATATAAAAACAATTAGTTGTTTGTACATACCTTTGTGAAAATAACGAAGCTAAAATCACTTAGCGCAACAGTTAGGTACCTGTTCTGTCACTGAAATTGGAGGGAAAACGCATACAAACTGTCAAAACTCCCGCCATTACGATCAAAATAACAAAACTAATCACTTGAGTAATTCTTTATCAGCATTCTACAAGGAAACAGATGCGGTTTTCGCGTATCCTTATAAGTTTTCGCGAACGAGCGACACGTCATGCCCCGACCGCGGCTAGAATGTTACTGAAACACTGTTATTGAAAACTGAAATTCCTATACGCGAAATGTAGGCGCTGAATTTCATAACCCCATACGCCAAAGGTTTCGTGCGGATCAAAAGGGTGATAATATTGTATAGGCGCATTGAACGACCTTTAAATTTAAACACAGTAAGAACATATAAAAAACTTATACATTTTTCTCATAGTTAATCTAATCTGTTAAAATTTACAAAAAAACTCAATGAAAAATGTACGGTTTTCATAGACACGTTAACACTAGACAAGCTATTTCAAAGAGGGCTGTCAAAATATTATGTTGCATTCATATTTTGCAGTGAAAAAAGACAACTATATCTATCTTCCGCTATCTCATACATTTTTATCATTCTGTTTCCTTTTAACGAGTTGAGATTAAGTTCATGGTCTCAATATTCCTAGGACTAAAACATGACAAGGAACGGAAGAAAATCGCCTATCTATGCAAAGGAAACACCATTGATGGTTTCATGTGTTTTCACCTATAATTGTCAATAGAACATTGTTCAATACGCCTACAAATTACCCATTAAATCGAGGACTTTCCGAAACACATATGTAACGGAAATTTTCCACCTATGAAGGCCTAACTTTATCTAAAAATGGTGACGGGATTAAGATAGCTTTATCATCAGAAAATCAGAGAATTTCATAGAAATGAATAGGGCGAATACATTATCATGTTTGAGTATACGCAATAAAAGTTGAATTCCTAATCGGACTTTGATAATATACTACTACTACTACTTTCCTTATCCGCACCCAATGGTGCATAGGGCACTGCATCGGAACACCAAGTGCAGTGTATCTTGATCATTTTAATACATGAAGGTAAGACGATCAGTCTTACGTTTCGGAACCAGTCCAAGATATCACACATGAAAATAACATTTAAATCAATATTTCATGTTGACCCCCTACGGGAATCGAACCCGCGACCTCATGCACAGTAGCCAAATGCGCTAACACTATGCTACGAGGCGGACAGATAATATACTAACTTACTAATTATTTTCCCTTATTCGCAACCAGTGGTGCATAGGGCACTGCTTCGGTACATCAAGTGCATACGTGAAGTACTTATTTGGCTTGACCAGCCTCTTAGCTTTTCCTTAAACCGTATATAGTGCTGGTTTGACTTTGTGAGTAACACAGAAGTGAGGCAACCCATGGTATCTACTGTCATCCGTCGAAGGCGTTTCGGCTGGCTATAACAACGTATGCCTTCCGAGAGCCTTAACCATGCTTGCCTATTTTACAAGGCATCAGGTTTTCGGCGCCCTGGATAGACAATCCGTCGGCAGTTTGCCTCAGAGCTGCGGGACGTGGACCTGACCTGGGAGGATGCGCGGGAACTGGCGGCCGATCGCTTGGCTTGGAGGCAGTTTGTGGAATCTATATGTATGATCATGATGGTGATGATAATTACTAATATTATCTATGATCGTTATTTTTATTTTATTTATTTATTTATTTACAGGTAACTCTACAATGTGAAAATATCTTACATTTTACATTTTATCATAATAATTACATACATGGTTATATTGCACATCAATTACAGAATTACACAGCATTATTATTCTCGTACACAATTTACAGGTTTAAAAAGCTTTCAGTAGTTTGCATTAATATATTCGATCAGAGGTTATAAAAAGATTTCAAGTTCCTCTTGAATTTACCACATCTATCATTAAATACATCAATATTTATATGTTTTTCTATGTCATTGTACAGTCTTAACATTCGAGATAAGGCATTAAAGTGCGCCATGTTATTGTTAAAAGTTGGGACAAAAAATGTTTTCTTGTAATCAAGAGCGTTTTCACTTAGTATTTTTATTTCTCAATTAATTGCTTTAAAAATGTATCTAAATTCCTTCATAATTTAAGTAAGGCGATTCAGGGACAGTGCATGAGAATTCTCGTATTAGTTATTAGGTACTCTGCTTAGAGCTAAATAATTTATTAATAAAAACATTCCGCGGCGCTGATAAAATCGATAAAATTCTATTCTTACTTGAAAACTTACTAACTGAACATCACGCCATTTCCTCGAAGGGGTAAGCATAGAGGATAGACCGATCGTGAGTTGTAGGAAAATTGTAAATAAATGTTTTGTAAAAAATTCTTATATGAATTATTTTAATATAACTAATTGGAGGATTTGAGGTTGTCTTAGGTACCAGGTGAGGTTCGAGGATTCGCGTCCAGATAGTGAAATGTCCTACCTTTGCTAGGTGGCTGCTCTTCTTCCAGCGGGCGCACAACAACGGGAACACTGATGCACTTTTGGATAATGGTCAATAATTGTTTTTTAAGACAAATTGCCGATAGGGGTAGTTCGCGCGGCGGTATGCGGGAGATAGTTTTTGCGGCGGTATGCGGGCGGGGAAACAAATCGCTGCTGGCGCGTAATGAGGAAGGCGGGACGGGGCCGAGGTAGCGGGAGAGGCGGGGAATTAAATATAATAAACTGTGTGTGTAAATTAATTAAACATAAGTGTGGCGTTACCACTAATAAAAGTGAAATATAGTGAAGTCTCCGGTGTGAAGATCCCCGTAACAGGGTGAAAGCACTAACTGGTCAAATAAATAAAAGTGGAAGTGTACCAAGTATTTTCATTTTACTTTTATTGGTTACGTTAAAATAATCAAATCATGGAATTGGGTTCTTCCCGATTTTTTATATTTTATTTCAAAAAATTGATTTAAAAATTACAATATCAATGGAATTTTTTAGAAATTTTTTACGATGTCATATGAATTTTTTTAGCGCGGTTTGAAATAGCGCTTTTCAAATCGCTCGCAAAATCCTTCATTTGGCGCGCATGCGGTGTGACGTCACAGCAATATAGGCGCTCACTTCGTAATGAATTTCACGCCTTTCATGGTGGACGGGTATGACGTCATTAACCAATAACGGGCGTTAAAAATCATTCGTATTTTCGTGTTTTTAAAACATAAATTTATAAATGAAAACAACATTTTTGATCACTGTGTTTTATATCGTTAGAATCGTAAAAATATACATTAAATATTTATAACGTTTTTAAGAATATTCGTGTTATCGGGAAGAACCCTTTTACACCAACTAATGTAAATAAAAAATATAAATCAAATCAAATAATATTCATACTTTACTAATACTATTACATTCCCTTATTTGCACTCAATGGTGCATAGGGCACTGCATTCCTGCATTTGCATTGGCACACCAAGTGCATTTTAGTACCTGAAGGCAAGATAATACATGAAATATTTAAACGAAAATCACATTAAAATAAACATTAATTTTAAATTTTTTTTTTATAAAATTAACATTACATAGAAAAAAAATTATTAAGATTTCTTTTTTTTCATCAATCCACAATGCTCTCTAGGAGTTTTTACATTTAACTCATTTAGGGACAAATAAAAAACACATTTAAATTTTATTCTAATACGCACTGACCTCGCTTAGATCACAAAATAAACACAATATATACAGAAAAACAGAACCAATCCAATGAAAATATAAAGCCTAAAGAAATAATAAAAGTGAATTTATTACAGTAACAGCAAAAACCATATATTATATCGATGCAAGTAGAAATGGTATCATTCGAAATACTTATTAAAATAATATTTTTTCAATCAGAGGTCCTGTTTCGATATGTTAGATACAGGATACAGGATCTTATAACATGTCAGGTAACAATTAAATTTCGGAAAATGCTATGTATATTTTAGAGATCTTATGTACCTGGAATTTGGTTGTATTTGCAGGTTCTAAAGGTATTTGTGTTGCGAGAACGGGTGTATGTGCTGATTAACGTCTCTATTAAAAGTGGTCTCGATGTTTGTGTGCATTGAATTAAAAATTTATATGTAATATTAAATTAGGTTTGATATCCATATCTGCCAAATTATCAGAACTTTTATACATAAACAGTGAATTGGCGCGACACTTTTGAAAAACTCAAAATGTAATTTATATTTAGCCCGTAATGTAATCGGGGAAATTCAAAAATGTTTGCTACGGACGCAGATTTGACTTATCGTACAAATGCTCTTCCAGGAATGTATAAAGAAGAAGTATGAAAAAACTCGAATGTTATTTTGTGGAAATAATCCGGCAAAATATAAAAAAAATTACTTTTTTCATAAACTTCACGAGGTACTCTACTCTCCCGTTAAAATATTTAAAAAAACTTTTTCATTTAAACTTTATCACCCAATGGTTCATGGGGCACTGCATTGGTACCCCAAGTGTAGTGAATCTTGATAATTTGTTTATTTTTTTATTATCAAAAAAAAGTATTACATAATAAACTCAAAGCTAGATCGCGCCAAACAAGTTGTCACTCATTTTTCGGCGCGTTTCTACTACTGAGTTTACTTTAGGTGACTTTAGTGTTTACTTTAGAGTGAACTTTAGGGAGTTTAAGGTGATATGAAGGGAAAGATGGATCAGTCTTACGCTTTCGGCGCCAATCCAAGGTATCGCACATATTTATATTTATTTAAACATAGACCGGTGCATGTTTACAATACTCGTTTTACGAGTGCTGAAGGATTAGTTCTCCCTAAATATAATAAAAAGTATGGTAAGAGAACACTTCAGTACAGTATAACCAAAAATCTGTAACATGCTACCAAGAAGTATTAAAAAAATAATTAATTTTTCAAGCTTAAAGAGAGAGACGCGTGCTGAGAACTTGGTTGCTAGAGCGCGATTTATTATATTGAGTTTTAGAATTGTATTTTTATTTATATGTATTTTAATTTTTTTGTGCGCTAGGGTATGTATTGTGTACTTTTATTTTTAGTTGAATTTGTATTTATGCACCTACTGACGAGTTGCAGTAGGCAACTCAGTAGGACATGTATTGTTTTCTTTTATGATGTATAAATTGAAATATAAAAATAAAATTTTTAAAAAAATCAAAAAAAGGCAACTCTACAATGTGACAATATCTATCATGAAATATTAATGTGAAAATCATATGTAAATAAATAATTCATGTCGACCCTCTGCAGGAATCGAACCCGCGACCTCATACAGGGTAGCCTAAGCGCTTTCACTATGTCTCGAGGCGGACTATTATTTCGGAATTCTGGAAATCTTTTTTCAAATCAAATATTGAAAAACCGAGATATAATACAGACAAAATTAAAACCAAAAACAACAACTAACAAATTTAATTAGCATACGAGTGCCCGGTCGAGTTACCCGTAGTAATGCACTATTTTACTGTAGCCAATCATCGACCAATTACAGTGCTAACTCACCGATACGAAGAATGCACGCACTGGCTAGCAAGTATACTAACAATATTGATGTTTTCAACACAAATCTAGTGCATTTTAGGGAACAGTGTCTGGATGCCATCTCTGGCGGTAATGAATAGCTACCTACTGTGTAATAATTTAATAATGACTATGTAAAAGCCCTATGAGCGTAAAAACAATAAAATAAAAAAATCGTAAAAACTTAATGGATTTACCTTGTTTCGGAAGCAAACTAATATGATCGTGTTATATGTAAATGAGAAAATAAACAAACACCCTGTTATATTGTTGCCGGCTTTGTCTAGCTCTGAGCGTTTATGATAAACAGGTAGATACTTTTATCACCTCCGATGCCGTATCGATTATGACGTCACGCGGTTTTTTTTAAGATGGAAACGCTTTGTATCAGGAATGTATAGTCAACTACAGTCAGAAAAACAAATTCTGTGGATAATTAAATAATTAAATTTTATACCTAAAAGCCAAAAATACCAATTTTTTAAATCATGAGAACTTGGTTGCTAGAGCGCGAATTATTATATTGAGTTTTAGAATTGTATTTTTATTTATATGTATTTTAATTTTTTTGTGCGCTAAGGTATGTATTGTGTACTTTTATTTTTAGTTGAATTTGTATTTATGCACCTACTGACGAGTTGCAGTAGGCAACTCAGTAGGACATGTATTGTTTTCTTTTATGTATATATTGAAATAAAATAAAAATAATAAAAAATAATAAAAAAATCGTTTCAAGGAGATACATTTTGCTGTAGGTAATTCTCTAACTATTTATTATAATCTAAACTCCAACCGCTTTTCTTCATTCGCACCTTATGGTGCATAGGGCACTGCATTGTTAAACCTAATGCAGTGAATCTTTATCATTATCGTCAATAATTCCTTCCTTAGTCATCACAAAACTAACTATGGTTTTGATGCCCTATTGTCTCGATTGTGTCGTATTGTAAACTCAAGACGGGATCTGGACTTCTTCGGTATAAGTCTTTCAAGATTTAAAATTTAAACATTCACTGAAGTAGACCCGATCCTGTCTCGAGTGTGTCCACATTTTATTCTAACTGACTAAGCTTCACCAATTCAATGTTCTGTCACTTATTTTTACTGCTTGTTATCCCTATTATGCTTATCAATGTATTTAAAATGGATTTTTCCGTGAATAAATAAAATAAATAATACATAAATCAATCTAAAAGGCATGAAGGCATGATAATCAATCTTAAACGCACTTTATACGAGACAGAAAGCTGTAGGTACAGTTTCTTATGCATTTTTTTGTAAGCTGTCCCGTATAAAGCGAAAACTAGATGGAATATTGAATGATTAGAAAATTAATTTTAAAAACTTTAAAACGCCCATATCTCATAATACAAGTTTTGTCACTTTGTCAATATTATTTATTATATAACATAAAAACGTTATCAAGTATTTGTATCAACCGCATGCGGTTAGTGATATGAGGTATTTATATAGCTCTACAAAATTAGTAAAATAAGGAATCTTGGATAACCTAATATATTTATATTCGAATAATTACTAACACTAGAAATCTAAACTGTTGAAAAATTACTATGCTAAAATATACATATAAAATTCTTCTGGATTCAAATTTGAACTTTGATGAATACAATTAGTTAGAACAAATTATTACAAACATGATTGTTTCAAATTTGGAACTATACAAGTCCTCAAACGCAGTTGATGCAGCCCTTTCCTATGTGCACTATGTCACAAAAGTATTCATAAGTTATGGTAGATTAAGCACAATTGCTCAAAATTCTTATTTTTTTAATCATTTCTTTGTACCATATCCGCTCCCTATGTGGAGCATATGGAATCCACAAACTGCCTCCAGGCCAAGCGATCGGCCGCCAGCTCCCGCGCATCCTCCCAAGTCAAGTCCACGTCCTGCAGCTCTGACGCAAACTGCCGACGAATTGTCAACAGTGGACGACCGGGACGCCGAGAACCTGATGCCTTGTAAAATAGGCAAGCATGGTTAAGGCTCTCGGGAGGCATACGTAGTATATGGCCTAGCCAGCCGAAACGCCTTCGCCGGATGACAGTAGATACCAAGGGTTGCTGTGTCCGTTGCCTCGCCTCTGTGTTTCTTACAAAGTGTTATTTAAACGCGTTTTTTAATATTGTTTTCTTTATGGATAGTATTAATTTGACTAAATACATGATTTCTGATAACAATTTGCTAAAAAAAAAATTCGTACCTACTTACTCAATTTTCTCGAAAACTAATGATCAAATCAAAAAAATTATTCTACGAAATCGACTCCAAATATTTTACTTTTTTATTATACATAAATAACATTACATGGGAAAAAGAAAAATAAGGAATTCTTTTTCTTTTTCAATACAATGCTCCCTAGGAGTTTTAACAATAAACTCATTTAGGGACAAATAAAAAACACATATTCATTTTTATTCTAATACGCACTGACATCACTAAGATCACAAAATAAACACAATATATACAAAAAACAGAACCAATCCAATGAAAACATAAAACCTAAAGAAACAATAAAGAGAATTATTACAGTAACAGCAAAACCATATATTATATCGATGCAAGTAGAAAAGGTATCATTCAAAATACTTATTAAAATAATATTTTTTCAAATCAGAGGTCCTGTTTCGATAGTTAGATACAGGGATCTTAAACATGTCAGGTAACAAATTAAATTCGGAAAATGCTATGTATTTTAGAGATCTAACAGATAATTTTTCTTTCTTTACATATTCTTTTTTTTTTTCCATCCATGTTGTTTTTGAATTGCAATTCTGCATCCAGGCACACTTGAATTCTTTCTTTCATCACTCATTTGCTCCACATGACCAAACCATCGTAAAAGCCCTTTCTTAATTTTGTCGATAATGCTGATCTCAGCCTTGCACTCTGCTCTAATTTCGACATTTGTACACCTATCATACATAGTCTTACCACATATTCGCCTGAGAGATCGCATTTCAACAGCATTTAGTCTAATTTTAAGGCACCATTAACTCTGTTTCCGGCACTAACCCTTCTCTCAATGTCCTTATCCACATTTCTCACATTTGACTTTTCCACATTCATTAGCAAATCACTCTCCTTGCACATATTGTAAACCTTTGTGACCAAGGACTGCAGCTCTTCTTCTTCACTATACCGATACTAACTGTCAATTATCACTATTTATGCAATATTGTTCATAATGCGTTTATTTTTTTTAAAATTACTTTTTCAGATATTTCGTATTGGATTTGTAGCTGCATTTCAGAGAAAGCATTCCACGTGGCCGTGGTCTTTCCTCCATACAAACAAAGTTCTTGATTTTCGCCTTGGAATGTAACGTTAGAGCAATGGTTTTTTCACAAATTTTAGATAGCAATAAGAAGCGTGTTTGCATTGTATTATTTATAAAATATTAAATTTGTAAAGGGAGATAAATACATTTTTTTAAATAAGACGATACAAACACGACTCTGGTCGATATCTAAAACATGTGAAAAAATCATCGCTCTAGTGCTAAATTCCAGGGAGAAAATAGAGGACTATGATTGTATGGATAAATGGCAACGATCAAGTCGCGCATCGTGATAGCGCATATTCCTGAGATTTAAACTTAACGTTTTGAGCATACTCCACCACGTGACTCGCGGCATCTTCCCATAAAAACGTAATTCTCGATTTTCTCCGTGGAATTTAACATTAGAGCAATGATCTTTTCACACATTTTAACCATACCTCAGTCGGGATATGTTTAAGTGTGTGGAATTTGTACCGTGTCGCAGTCGGGCTTTGGATTCACTCAGTACCACAAGGCTCGTAGTCGTAACCCATCATGGCTGTTTATTTATTAGGATGCTTATGTATTTCCATAGATTCGTTTATTAATCAGATCTGGTGATTGGACACTGCAATGTGGAAGGAGGGTCCGATGCTTTGCAGGGAATCCGCTTGCACAGCGCGGGTGTAAACTATGCGCCTCTTGATTAAACCTTAGACTATGTGTTTTCTCTGGGTAATCTACAGGGTGTAACAAAACTCGATGTACAAGCGGAAAATCAGTAAATCTAAATAATATTTGGAGTCGATTTTGTAGAATATTTTTTTTTTTTATTTTCCCTTTGTTTTCGAGAAAATCGAGATGAAGTTGATTTTTTTTTTTAAAAATTATTTTGCAAATTGTTATCAAATGTCACGTATTTAGTCAAATTTATACTATTTATAAAGAAAACAAAATTAAAAATCACGTTTTACTAAGAATTTCAGGAATTTTACTTAATCTGCTATACTTTTTTTTTTTCAAGCTTAGATTACTAAGTCATATTACACAATCGTCTCCAAATACGATGTAGATTCCCCATGTTTCGGGTTGTTCATCGATTTTTGTTACACCCTGTATACATCGTCGCTGTGAAATCAAACCGGCATATATGCAAAAAAGTAAATAACAATACAAAATCCCGTGCGAAAACTTTAAAGCGCTCTGGGGAAATATTTTTTTTTTTTAATTATTTTGCAAATTGTTATCAAATGTCACGTATTTAGTCAAATTTATACTATTTATAAAGAAAACAAAATTAAAAATCACGTTTTAGTAAGAATTTGAGGAATTTTACTTAATCTGCTATACTTATGAAAACTTTTGTGAGAAGAAAAATTGATAACAATTTGCAAAATAATTTTAAAAAAATCATTTTTCCCCAGAGCGCTTTAAAGTTTTCGCACGGGATTTTGTATTGTTATTTACCTGCCGTTTATTTTATTCATAAATTCGGATTCGTATAATGTACGGATTCGTCAAAATTTGATTATAAACGGTAAAAGCAGAACAAAATCTCGTGCGAAAACTTTAAAGCGATCTGGTAATATTTTTCAATCTGCATATATGCCGGTTTGATTTCACAGCGATGAGATGATGTTTATGTAAAAAGTAAAGGGACTCAAAATAATTTCCTCTGAAATTGAATACAGTAACCCAGAAAAGCATACAATTTCTTGAAGACCGTGAAGTCTAGGATCTTCTATATAATATAGGTTTTAATTTCTATTTCTCCAGGTCAAGCGATCGGCCGCCAGCTCCCGTGCATCTTTCCAAGTTAAGTCCACGTCCCGCAGCTCTGACGCAAACTGCCGGCGAATTGTCAACAGTGGACGTCCTAGTTTTTCCGGAATTTCTGTTTTTAATCATGCAATAAATTGATCAAGACACACTGCACTTGATGTGCCAACACAGTGCCCTATGCACCATTTGGTGCGGATAAGGGAAAGTTTTAGTATCAGTAGTACTTTTAATAAAAACAAGAAAAAATAACAAAATAAAACGCTTTATTGGCTCATAAATAAATAATATTATTTTACTTACGAAAATGTAAGTTAAAAAACAGGAATTCACAGAATTCAATAGAAACTTTAACATAAAAAATAACTAGCCACTTAATGGTTAAGTGTTCATTAGTCTTTTAAAAATAAAAAAAAAGGATCACATTATAAAACGGAAAATAAAATTTAAACATGGAACGGAGTTGATGTTGCTGGATATCGTTGGGACACTTCTGAAATATAGAGAGTAGATTTTAATTAATAAATTGTACTCGTATGAACAGTTTTACTAAACTAACTAACCATGTCATGGAGCCAGTTATTAATTAAGAGACCGAAAAATAAACGGTTGGATCCGACGCCAAGGTTTGTGACGTGGTAGAAAGAATTGCTTGGTTGAAGTGAAAATGGGCTGGTCACATAGCCAGAATGACGGACGGTAGATGGGTAAAGCGTGATAGAAACCCAAGGCCTCAAGGACGTCCACTTATGAGATGGGTGGACGATATCAAGAAGTTTTTGGGAGACGGTGGATGGGGAGGGAGGGAGGCGGCAGTGGACCTTCACGGGTTATATGATGGTGAACTAACTATCACGTCATTTCCTAGAAGGGATAGGCAAAAAGGGTAGATCACCACACCTCCCTGTTCTGGCTCCTGGCACACTACCATAGCTTCCTCCACATGATACATCTTGAAGCCTTGAAAGAACGGCCGAAAGAATTTACGATACGAGTGTGCCCGGGTTTAAAAATCGAACAAGGCCGAGAAAAATACTATCCTAGTAAAATTTAAAATCTTACCCGATTCAACAACGTCGCTCAGCGTCTGAATTAGCACATGAATCGGCAGCACCACTCCTTCCAAATCAACATCAGCATCGCGTACAATGGGCGGCAGGAGGTGTATATCCCGCAGCATCACCTCGAACCTTCCTGACATCCTGTTGGAGAACACATCCTCTTCAGTCAGCCGCCCCGGCTGGTTCAGGCACTCCACTATACCCTGCCATATCGTCTCATCCCCCGTGGCCGGGTCTATTGCCTGGATGTAGGCTACGACTGGAAGTGGCTCCTCCATGACTACTTGTCCGTTTGGGGGAATGGCCTAAAAAATATCATCTGGATAGGTGATATGGTTATAGACATTTTCAATTTCTATTTTAAGGGCATTGAGCTCCAGACGTTACTAAGACCTGTGAATATCTATCTTGACGATTCCTCTTAAGTTAAGTGGGTCTTCATCCTCCTAGCATATGGCCTTGAGGAGGGTGTGGACTAGCACATTCAATGCTATAGTTCCTCCTTCAGGCCCAGGTTTTTGAAAAACTAGGAAGGGAGCAAGCTCCGTGAGAATAGACAACTCAAGCTCGAAAAAAGTAGAATGTCGTCGTTAAGGAAGATAAAACACTTCTGAAAATCTGCAAATCTAGTCTATTCCAGGTGTATCCAGTCCGATCCTCACACAACATAGATACTCGACGAAAAAAAGTCCACTCTATGAAACATAAGACTTGTGCATCCTAAACAAGGGCAAAAATAAATGTAACTTCGATATAATTTTGGCCTGAAAGTAAATGCAATGCCCTGTACTATTGGATCCGGATAGGGTAGTATGAAGCAACAAAAAAATATCACATATGCGGAAATAGGCAGAAAATAGACTAGGAATGTAGAAAGAGGTTAGAAAATATCTTTGTGTGGCCATCAATAAATCTGGAATATCAATTTGAAAGTACCTAAATTTTTACCGCTGGCCTCAGATACAATCTTAAATCGTATTGGTGGGAAAAATTTAAATGTAAATGAAGTAAAGATAAGAAAACAATTACTAATATTTTTTATTCCATAATTTAATAAATTATAAACGTTGTTTGCGCATGCAATGAGTTGGCGCGTCTGCGTCTGTGGTCACGTGTGCGGAATTTAATCACGATCGTGTCAATCGTCTAGTTATAACAGCACATATAGGACCGCCAGGTAGGATGACTTGTAATACTGTATTATGTTGTGTTTTGGAACGCTTGGGAAAAAGATTTGCTGCACAATCTCCCATCCTCGCAATCCATTCAACCCTCTCCTTTCTTTGGACTCAGTCGGGGTTGCTGCCGCGTCTTCTCTGGGCGTGATTGGCGGGAGTAGTAAAAAAGTGTAGAATTACTAATATCCCTATCACTGTAAATTTCGGCCAGCTCCTTGAGCGTGTGTTTATGTGAATCTTAGAGCAGTGATAGCCAGACCAAAAGTATTTGGTCGCTTATATAACCTTCTTTTCTTCCGCTGTTTCCAGTTAAAACCGAATCTAGCTTAGCTTTTAAAATCGGTAGAGTTGTGCTAGACTACAATAGTCTAGGGAAAGGGTGGGGCTTTCACTGTAGTTACAACAGCACAAACGTGTCAGCTCAGCCATTAATGAGGAGTAACGAGCAGTGATAAAGAGTAGTATTTCTTACCAGTATGATGGCACAGACCGTGTCCGGTGGTTTGAACTGAAGCCTCAGAACGTAGAGCCTGTCCCTGTGTTCGATAATGGTCTGCTGCTTCAGGGAGAACAGTTCTGATGCAAGAGCCTGGACGTTGATCTCCAACGTCAGCATTCCACGAACGGAGCTGTGTATCCACTGAGGATGTTTCTGTCGGAAACAAAACTTGAATTATTTAAAAACTTATCAAATGGCGAGCTCAAGGCAGGAATACCTCAAATGAAAATCTACCTCAGCACGCTACCACTTGCTACGAGGCGGAAATGCATGACTAGATGAATGAATGTGATGATAGCATTGGAAGTCTGCCAGGACACAATAGTGTGGTGTTCTGTCTTCTCTGCCCACGAAATGGCGTGATGGTTGGTGGATCCGCCACGATGAGATCTCTCTGGTAACTTCGTCCGAACGAGGATCGGAAAATGGAAAAGGACTTACCAGAGCTGGACTCAACAAGGGTGGGAAATGATGATAAAGGACCACCAGGAAGGGCGAAGTATCCTGGAATACTCTGGAACACCACGTCGAACTGGCGCGGCGGGACACAAACGAGGGGCAGCAGCACACTTTACTCACTTTCACCGAGGGGAGTTTCGGGATTGGTTTCTGAGAAGCTTGGAGATGGATGACGAGAGAGAGAGTATATCGAGGGTATTTTGGTGGAAAGAACGAAAGAAGATCAGGTATCAGAGTTCACGAGAAGGACGGATGTTGCGAGGTCAGAGTAATGTTGCTGCGCTGAGCGGGTTTTCTAGACTCAATTGGAGTTGGAAAACAGGTGACAAAACCGGAATGGAATGGGTGAGGTAGGCAATAAATTTTGGAAGGAATTCGAACTACCTATCACCAGAGAGTGTCAATATTGGCCAAACCAGTTGGGTTAGGTTACGGTAGATTAAGTTAGGTTAGGTTAGGATCGTGGTAAAAAAAATATTTATGTTATTTTTCTTACCTTTCTCAAGTGGTCCTCAAACTTGGCAACTTTCCCAACGTAGTTACAGAGGAAACACAGTATGTGTACAGCGGCGGCGTGTCTGCTCTCCCAGTTGGAGTATCTCTTGTGGACTGTTGTCAACTCTGACATGCGCCGTGCCACCTATGAAAAAAAAACAATTTCACTCCGTCCCCTCTTTTCCCTAAGCCCTCTTAAATTGATCCCTTCTCTTCCATGTCCCCCCCTCTATTGAGACCCTGACTGACCGCGGATGCTCGGGTGGATGTCTGAGATGGGGAACCTGGCGAGGCAGTATGCTGGTACCGCACGGGTGATAGTAAATACTAATATATATTGATCGGGGATGAAACTAACGTATCCCTACTACTGTTAATTTGGAACAAAAAATCACAATAACATTGATTTAAAGTTTGATTTTTGTAAAGATTTTGTATGATAGGGAATAAAAACTATAAATGATATATCTCGCTTATTAATTATCCGATTTACAAACAGATTGCACTGATGGCTTATGGATTCTCTGCTCTATTTTATTGCATTCACAGAAAATTTCGGTTTACGAATGTTTGCTTGTGTTTCAAGTTTCAACTAACCTCCTGATCAGACATTTCATTGCAATGAGGGGGACTCAATCCCAAGCTGTCGTAGTTCTGGAAGTTGAGCGTAAGGGCGGTGGTGAGAGGGTCATACTCTGATTCTCCTATTCCGTTGCCTTCTATGGAAGCCACTGGGTAATCTAAAACACGGAATATAATACATAGAATTTTTTTTTCATCGCATTTTCTTTATTTGGAGGGTGCGATGCCTTGCAGAAAAACCCGCGGGTGTAAACTGTGCGCCTCTCGATTTAAGCTTAGACTATGATTTTTTCTGCGTAATCTTTACATGTTTATGTGAAAGCACTAAAAATAAAGAATTGATAAAGAATAAAAGTATATTTAATAGTAAGCGCACAATATAATAACCTGCGGCAGCTTCATTGATTATTCAGAGGTAGGTACTTTCATTTATTAATTTAATTTGATTTGCAAAAAATACCTTATTTTAATATTACAATTTTCAGCAGTTCAGCGAATTCTTAGAAACAACATAAATTTGGTAAAATTATTGATATTTTTCATGTGTCACTAAATTTATTAAAAATTCAATTTTTCGTGACTTTATGCTTGGGTATTACTTAATGTATTTATGTAGAGTGCAGTGTATATTGATCATTTGATTACATGAAGTTAAAACGATCAGTCTTACGCTTCAGTGCCAGCCCGAGCATACATGAATCACATTTAAATTAAATTACTGTAAATTTATTATACATAGCTCTGTGTGCAAAACTTTTAAATACAAATAACTAACTAACCATCACGCCATTTCCCCGAATGGGTAGGCAGAGAGGAATTGAACGCCCCACAACTCTTTCCTGGCATACTTCTCTTGCTTCCTCCACATTCATACATCTTCTCATGCACGCACGTCGATTATTACGACTTCTTACATGCCCACTTTCAAGTACTTGTGTTACTTGATCACGCTTTGTCTTTCTCGGCCTTCCTCGGCTTCTACATCCAGGCACAGTCGTATCATATATTCTTTTAGCCGCTCTTTCATCATCCATTCGCTCCACATGACCGAACCATCGTAAGAGACCTTTCTCAATTTTGTCGATAATGCTTATCTCAGCCTTGCATTCTGCTCTAATTTCGACATTAATTTAGAGAGATCGCATTTCAACTGCATTCAATCTACTTTCGTCATTCTTTTTCCAACTCCATACTTCGCTTCCATGCATAAGGAATATAAAATTTTAATTGTTACATTTCACTCTTGACTCGAGGACTTTACTCAGTAAAGATTCTCTTCTAACTCGTAAAAGTCAGGTAATTATATCTACTGAACGCTTGTTTTAAAATGTAAGCTTTCTATAATCCTATTTATGAGGGATCGTAAATTATTCCCATCTCGAGACCAGAAAAATAAACTGAAACTACATTGGGAAGAAACTCTAATAGGTTCAGAAAACATCAGAGGAGATGAATAGCTTAACAGAAACTTTAAATCGATAGCGTCAGACTTCCCACATTAAACTATTTATTACAAAGAGGTGAACAAAAGAATGATCGATTGAACTTTTCAAAATATAAAAGAACTCGAATTGAACAAAGAAAAATGAAGAAATTATGAGGTCATTTGAATATTTATGATCAAAAATATCAGAGAAACGACATTCCATATTAGAAAAATACTACCGTGTCTGAGGTGTCTAGTTACCTTCTAAGTCACTCACTACGTCATCAATAGGCATCTTCGTCATCACTAGACATCTACGTCACACGTTTCGTGTATTGGCCTGAGCGCTGGAGTCTTTTTTTTTAATTTAGAATTTTTTTTCAAAGAAAAATTTTTGTTTACAAAAATTAAAATTATGAAAAAATACTATCTATTTGGTTGAATAATTTTGCTTATCTCTATTCTACCCACCTCCACTATCCAATTTGACACAGCTTTTTTGAAAACAAGTTCCTGTTTTTTATTGTTCTGATGGCCAAAGGGAGCATGTTGTAGAGCTTGACAGCATAATACACATAATCCCTCTGACCAAAAGTAGTGTGTGTCTTTGCTTGCTTCAATATTTTCTGTGTTCTGGATCGTGTGGCTCTTGGGGAGGAGTTTACAGGTTCAATTTCAGGGTAGGGGTGGTGCAGGGTTGTAGGTGAATAATTGAGTGAGTGTATGTAAGTTAAAATTGTTTTGGCGTAAAGTTGTTTAGGTGTCATTGTCTGAAATTTCGTGAATATGTATTCTGTGGGTGTCTGTATGGGGACTTTAAGGATTGTTTTGATGATGAATTTTTGAGCAACATTAACGCCATGTAATAAAGTGTCATTCGCACCACCCCATCCAATAATACCATATTCCAATATCGATTGACACAAGGCAAAATATATTCTTTTCAATTCAGTTAAATTTAAGATGTTTCTAATTGTTTTAAAAATAAAGGTAATTTTTTTAAGTTTTTTAGTAATATTTTCGGTTTGCAGATTCCACTTTAGGTTTTTATCGATAATAATTCCTAAGTATTTAATGTTTTCTACTGGGGATAGCTCTGAACAATTACAGACATTTGCTCGAGTACAAGAATTATTATGTAGCTTTAAGTTTAGAACATCACTCAGGGTATTTTTACAGGTTATTTGGAATGGAATATAATTAGTTTTACATTTGTTTAAAGTTAAATAGTTGGAATCTAGCCATTTTTTTACAATATTTAAATTAGTCTCTGCTTTTTCATAAACTTTTTTCCCAGGTATCTGATTCAAATAAAAGTGCAGTATCATCAGCAAAACTAACAACAGAACCATCAATGGGAATATTACAGAGATCGTTTATATAGATTAAGAATAAGATAGGGCCCAGAATACTACCCTGCGGAACTCCATAAGTTAGGCTGATATGATCACTTGATATACTATTGATTTTGACTACCTGCTTTCTTTCACTCATGTAACTTTTTATCAGATCCAGTTCATTCATTTTTTTTATACCAATTTTTATAAGTTTTGTTAGAAGAATTTCGTGATCTATGGTACCTATCAAAGGCTTTAGACAAGTCCAAAAAAACACCAATACATTTTTTGCCTTTATCTAGGTTTGAATTAATAAAATTTATGATTTTTCCTATTGCATCTGAAGTACTTTTTTTCACTCTGAAACCGAATTGACTGTTTGATAAAATGTGATTACTTTCAAGATAGGTGACTAATTGATTTTTTATAATTTTTTCAAATATTTTTGAAAATGTATTTAACAGAGTGATAGGCCTGTAATTAATAATATCTAATTTGTTACCGGATTTGTATATTGGTATTACAGTTCCTAATTTGAGTTTTTTGGGAAAATAACTTTCTTTAATAGAGAGCTGTTTATAAGGAAGCAGAGAGGCTCCAGAATATAGTTGCTTATTATTTTGATAGTTTTCATAGAAATACCATCGTTACCCCCGAAGAGCAAGTGGATTTCATTGAATCTATAATATTTTTGGTGCTAAGTCTGGTCCAACATTGGCATAATAGTTATTAATATAGTTAAGTAGTTCCTCCGAGTCATCTTTAAGATTAATTAATTTGTTTTGCGCTTTGATTTCGGACAGTTGATTTGAGTTGTTTTTTATTTATGTAAGACATTTCTTTGATTATTTGCCAGAATCTTTTTGGGTCATTTGTAGCCTGAATTTTGGGTTTTATAATAGTTTTCTCTCGAGATTTTAATGAGTTTAGAGCAAAGATTGCGATATTGTTTGTAAAGTTTAAGTAAGTTAATGTCATAAGTACATAGCTTTGTTTTCTGATGAAGTTTGTCTCTTTTTTTTATGCTTTTTAGCAGACCTTGTGTGATCCATGGTTTTCTGGTAATATTTTTATGAGGGATTTTAGCCGTGAAAATTTTTTGACAGTTTAATATTTCAGATTGAAATGTTTCAATAAAGTAGGTCCATCTATCGTCTATATTATCAATAGAATATAGTTCATGCCATTGTTTTGTGTTGAATGATGTTTTAAGTTTATCATAGTCTATCTTTGTAAGTTGGATTATGCTTAGGTTTAGGTGAGCTGTGAGTCTGTATAGCGAGAATAAGAGTATAATGATCAGTGATACTAGACTGGTGAATGAATGCTTTATAGTCTCTATTTGACTTGACCATCATGTGATCTATATACAAGTCCCAATCATATTTACACTAGTTGAATTGATATCCCACTCGAGTTGGTTCATTTATTACACTTTGTAGTCCATGGGCCAGAAGAAGAAATTCATAGTCATTTGCTTGAGGGTGGCGATATTCCGATGGTAGAATATTGATGTTAATATCTCCAATTAGATATATATTCCTCATGTCTCGTAGTTGTGTGAGTGTTGAATCCAGGGAATGTAAGAATGTAGAAATATCTCTGGTGGATGGAGACCTATATATTCCTAGTATGCATATATTTTGATTGATGGATACTTTTAAGCAGTTTGCTTGTTCTAGAGGGATTTCTGTTACTGTGGTCTGTAAAACGTTCTTTACATAGATAACTATACCATCATTCTGCTGGTGATGTCTGATTGAATTGAAGACTTGATAGTTCTTTATCTGTTTTGGCATATACGTGTTGAGTTTTAATCTACATTCAGTAAGGATTATGACATCAAAGTCTTGATTAATTTGGTCTAGCATAATTGTTAATTCTTCAAAGTTTTTATTTAAGCTTCTAATGTTTTGATGTAATATTTTTAGATGGTAATTTTCAGTGGTTAGAAGGTTTTCATTTGGTTCTTTTATAGTTGATGTGGTTGTTATTTCATTTTCTAAGTGTTCGTTATTTTGTGAAGGCATCTTGATGGTTATATAAATTTATTTAGTGAGAATTTAGACAATAAGTTTGTCTATTTCTTTGAAATGTTTGATATTGAAGATTCGCGATCCTCCATCTTTTCTAACTAGAATTTGACCATTTTTAAACCAGATATATTTATAGTTTTTTTCATTTCCTGCTATTTTACAGTTCCAAAATAGCGTCTTATAGTAATTGGTTTTGGCTTCGTTGATATAAACTTTGTATTTTTCGGAGCGAATTTCATTCATCATTACGTCATTTTTTTTATTTTCCATGATTTTTTTAATGTTATCCCTGTTTTAAAAGAAATTTTTAATATCCTAGCTTTTATTTTTCAACAGCCTTAGGTATAAATATATCATCTTCTAAGCATAGCTTTATACCGAGAGTGTTCATTACTCTTTTCGCCACGTCATCAGTCGATTCGCCAGAATTTATTTTGATTCCAGTGATTTCAATGCAATTTTTTAATTTTTCCTGTTCGGCTTCAGCAATCTTGATTTCAAGTTGAGTAATTCTTTTTTTCGTGTTCATTCACTTCTTTTTTAATTTCTTCATTTTGTTTAGTCAAAGACTTTATGAACTCCAGACTGTCATTAATTTCATCGTACTTGCAACTGAGAAATTCGTTTGATTTTTTTAAGTCTGCGAGTGCGGTTTCAAACTTAGAAAAAATTTCCTTTTTTAAATCTAAAATTTTTTTATCAATATACTCAAAGAGTTTTTGTTCGGATGAGTTTGCTCGTGTAGTGGACATTATTTTTGAGTTAAGAATTGTTTTTAAGTTTTCAATGCAAATTAAATAGAATTTATTTTTATTTTTATAGTCTTTGGTTATTCTTTACACACACTGTCTCTGTTTAGTAGTTTATCTATGTTTTTAGCTGTCAAGTCAAACCACAAAAATTACAACAATACTGACTTGGTGAAACACACAAATTTTAAACTGAAATCTATGTAGCAAACCGTGACAACACCGCTCGCAAACACTAGACGGGGTGTCAAACCTCACCAGCAATAATATGCAGCTGTTTGGAATACGACTGGGCACGTTCAAACTGGTTTTATCGAATATTGGTGAGCACTAGCGTTATTACTTGGATCCGGTTGTATGTAGGTACAAAATAGTTATAGTAAGAATGATTCCACCTTTACGCTATGTATCCAACTTTATGTTAATTTTTTAAAAGTTGGAAAATTTGACAGTGACATTTTATTGTCAGTTAAAAAAGAATTAATTGAACTGGGGGCAATAAATGATTAGACGGTGGAATTTTTTTATAAGTGGTGTTACGAAATTAACCTTCTAGTGAATTTATACGAATTTAGCATTTCGGTTATAGGTGACTGTAATGATTCAGAAATAACATCTACTACTTTTCGTTATCAACACCTAATGGTGCATAGGGCACTGCATTGGCACTGCATTGGTAATTTACATATTTATTAAAAATATATGTTTTCACTCACCACTTTGTCCAACATTGTCTTGAACATTTTCTGTATTTAAAAGCCTGGAAAATACGGAATTGGTTAGGACTCGATCATTTCTAATGGTCATGAGAAATTTAAAATATCATTACTAATATACATTATACATAATAAAATCATCATTATACAACAAATCAGATTAACAAAAAGCATGTAGGTACAAGAATATTTTAAATGGAATGATAGGTACCTACATAAAGCGTATGAACAAAGAAAAAATGAAATATTATTGATACCCCAAAAGACAGAGAAACTCTGGAAACGAATGTGGATTATCTAGGCGTTGACAGGGCTTATGACCATTTTTGTGACCATGGGTTTAGTGGCCATTTGATGTATTACAACATTCCCCATTCCGCCCATCATCTGATAACTATACATGGCAAATTTTCCGGAAAATCTATTGGTATGAATATGAATTATGAGGGAACCTTTCACATTCGACGACTTTTTTTAGCCATTTTTTCTCTCTGGTGGCATCTGTTGAGAAATTGGCAAGCATTTGAAGCCCTGTAAACGCCCAGACAATCCACATTCGATTCCAGGGTTTCTCCGTCTCTGTTGGGATATCAATAATATTTGATAAACAACATTTTAAGTGTGTCCAAATACTTGTCTACAAGTACTTAAAATGTTGTTTATAAAAATTAGCTGGTAAAAGTTATAAGCATAACAAATTGAAGATTCATCTTCAGGCGTTTCCTAGTAGGTGATATAATTCGGTAAGAATCTCACTTGCAATCATAAAGGTTTCTGCTAAAATGCTTAGCAATTTTCTCAATGGATGACAGAGAGTGTTCACATGTGAAGCGTCGCGCCATTTTACTGTATATTGGCAGATATGGATATAAAATACTAGGTGAAATGGGAAATGTTGTAATACATCAAGTGGCCACTTAACCCAGCCAATGACAGGTCATAAGCCCTGTAAACGCCTAGATATCCCTATTCCCTTCTAAACTTCTCGTCTCTGTTGAGATGTCAAATTGTAATAATATTTTATTTAAGCCCAGCAGCATGGGTAATTGTAACAGTAATTTGTCTACAAGTATTTGTACACTTTCAATTAGTTGTTAAAGAAAAACTTACTCATTTTGTGGGGATCCATTGTTTTCTGTATGCATATGTTGAGAAGATACGTCACAGAAGTCGTTATTCGGAACTGTTGAGAAAAATCAAACCTTGTTTAATCTTGCTGAATTACTGCACTTGGTAATAGGTATCGATGCAGTGCCCTATGGACCACTGTAGGGAAAGTAGTAGTAGTATGTACTGTTTAACCTCCTCGTGCCCACCGTCCGGACTTTAAACATGTCTTCAAAAAAGCTTTATTATTCTGCCGCGAACAGTTAATGCGTAATTTATCTTTGTTATAATGTCAAACATAGATGGGAACATGAAACTCAAATGATATTTTAATGTCACATGTTAAAACATCGGTCCTAAAGTAGTGTCAAAACGGCGGGATAACGTTTTGATAGAAAATCTGTAATTTCGGGAATCGAGAAATCTTTTTTGTTTACTCTGATTTTAGGACAGAAAACACACAATTCATGATGTACAAGCGGGAAACCAGTGAATCTACGTTATATTTGGAGTCGATTTTGTAGAATATAATTATCTGATCTGACCCATAGTTTTCGAGAAAATTTTGTACGAAGTTTTTTCGAATTTTGTTTTGCAAATTTTTATCAAATATCATGTATTTAGTCAAATTAATACTATCCATAAAGAACACAAAATTAAAAAAACACGTTTTAATAAGAATTTGAGCAATTTTAAACTTAAGTTTACGTTAAGTTAAGTATAAGACATCCGTTTGCGGTGAATCTGTTTTAAAATATTTTTTTCGTGGAATCTTTTGAATTTTTATTTTTTTATTTTTCTCGGAAAAATTTCGAATATTCATTACTATTTAATCAAAAAAATTACACAATTTAAAAATATAAGACATTTCCCCGTTTTGGCAACCCTATGTAATTGAATAAAAATTTTACAGTCATTCGTAAAATTTACTTAACCTTTTTCCTATCTTTGCCTTCAAATTAATAAAGATTAACCATTCATTAAATGGCGGCATTTTCTCATTATCTCTCAATACAATGCTCGATCGATTTTCATATTTCTTTCACTCCCAGCGGACCCTTTGTCCCTCGGGACATCGAGATAATAATTATTAATGGATGGCGTGTTCTTCTTAGGTACATAGTAGAAGGAAATACTTGCGTTCACAATGAGCAGCGGCTAAATCTTGGCTCTGGGTAGAGAGGGAATATACATCACTCGACTGGACAGACATATCTGGGATGTTGAGATAGTCGTTCAGGATTCTGTAAAAAAAAGGAAAGAGATAATTTCAAGGTGCACAAGAGGCTATAGTTACAAATTGCGGTATTTTTATATAATTTATTGATTGCAACCAAGTGTCGAAAAAAATGTGAGGAGAGAAGTGGCTATGTAACTAACTAACCATCACGCCATTTCCCCGAGAGGCTAGAACGCCATACCACTCTGTCCTACAGACTTCCTTTGCTTCCTCTACATTCATACATCTTCTCATGCACATACGCCGATTATTCCGACTTTTCACACGTCCACTTTCAAGTACTTGTCGTACTTGGTCAAGCCATGTCTTTCTCGGCCTTCCTCGGCTTCTACATCCAGGCACACTTGCATTCAAACTTCTTTTAGCCGTTCTTTCATCACTCGTTCGCTCCACGTGACCAAACCATCGTAAAAGCCCTGTCTTAATTTTGTCGATAATGCTTATCTCAGCCTTGCACTCTGCTCTAATTTCGACATTTGTACACCTATCATACATAGTCTTACCACAAATCATTAACCTGAGAGATCGCATTTCAACAGCATTTAGTCAACTTTCATCCTTCTTTTTCCAACACCACGCTTCACTACCATACATAAGGGTTGATACCAGAACTCCGTTGTGTACTGCCAATTTTGCTTCATTCGATAGGTTCTTATTTGCCACTATCGATTTCAAGGCACCATTAGATCTGTTTCTGGCACTAACCCTTCTCTCAATGTCCTTATCCACATTTCCGTCTCTTTTAAACATAATGTGGCCATGTACTATTTTTTATTTGAGGCGCTATTAACAGCAAAACTTGGTCAAAATATTAATAGACGCATCCTACCATAAAATATAATACCTGTTTTGGCGGGAAATCGCGATTATGATATTTAAAAAAGTCACAACTAAAATTAAAAATTGTAATTTGAAATTCTTACGAGTTATAAGTTCGTGGAGACATGTTACTATCATTCTTCGGTATTCCATAATAGCTCTCCAGTTCCTGTACGCCACTGTCATTATAAAAATCTTCAGTGTTACTGACGTTGTTTTGTGCGTTAGAATAGTCACAGACCTCCACATAAATATTAGACACATCGTTCGTATAGTCGACATTAAATCCCATCCTTTCCAGCGAACTCCTTCTGAGAGGGAGTTGAAGATTATTGATTATCTTCTGCCCCTGTTTACAGTCTTCCGTGGCTTCAAAACAGTCTGGTCCGAAGGCTTCAGCCAGGTGGAGGTTTTCCTGACGATGAGAAGTCAGCGCCTCCTTGGAGTCGACTTCCTGGCTGTAGGGATTGTCAGGGATCCTGTATTGGTGATCATGTTCGCTGGAAGAAGGGCCGAAATCGGGATAGGCGAAGGGATTGGCCGGCTGGTAATGGTCTTCCATTGTTGCGTTATTATCCTGCAAACAGGGAGAAAGGATAATTCCAAGATATTTGCAAAACAAATTTAAAAACAATTACTTTTTTCATTAATTAATATGCAATAAAGAGGTTAAAAAATATAAGGTTAGAAAAGAAATGAAAAACTATGTCACAGAATTGTCTGATGCATAAGGGCATTAAAAGGGCATTTGCTCTTTCTGTTCAAAGTATTAAAAGCTATGTTTGATTGTTGTCAACTAAACAAATTTAATTAGTATACGAGTGCCTGGTCAAGTTACCCGTAGTTATGCACTATTTTACTGTAGCCAATCATCGACCAATTACAGTGTTAAACTCACCGATACGAAGAATGCACGCACAGGCTAACAAGTATACCTAACAATATATAATGTTTTTAACACAAATCTAGTGCAAATTTTAGGGGAACAGTGTCTGGATACATACTGTGTAATCATTTAAAAATGTCTATGTAAAAGCAATTATGGGCGTAAAAACAATAAAAATAATAAATAAATAAGAGGTATAAGGAGATTCCAGATGAAATTAAGAAAAGAACAAAATGTAAAGTTATTTAGGGTTAAATGTAAAAAATATGTGTGAAAAATATTAGTGTAGGTATTATATTATAGCTAAATTGAAAAATGTATAACGGTAGGATAAGAATAGTTAGAAAAAAAATTAAGTGTAACGTAATAATATTAGTCTATGCAAAAATTATATACTTAGTACTATACAGGGTTATTTTTTAGTCAGTTAACAAAAAAAAACCCTGAATTCAGTATCGTTAATAGAACCCATTTCAATAAAAAAAAACATGTACTTTTTATTTTTACGATTTTATTATTTTTATTCCTATAATTTTACAAATTACGTACATCCTATTCACAGCTGTTGTTCATGCGCGGCACATAAGGGTAAGTGCGACGGGGGAGTGCGCGCGGGGGGGGGCTGTGCGCATGCCGCTCGCGTCCTATAGTACCGGGCGGACGGTGACCAAGTCTTTACTTTTTCTGAGGAATTATTTGGGTGCACTTTTCTTTTTTTTTATTTGAGAAAGGACATGTTTTTTTATTGAAATGGGTTCTATTAACGATACTGAATTCAGGCTTTTTTTTTGTTAACTGACTAAAAAATAACCCTGTATAAATATAATAATTAAAAAAAAACAAAAAACAGTAGTTAAAGACTTAATGTATTTGAGTAATAAATATGAAGAAGCTCTTGCTAAGGGAATATGGATATTCAAGCGTGTGTAGGGCTGTCATTGACCACTTGATGTATTGCAACATTCCCAATTCCGCTTATTAGCGAATACCCATACAGGATATTTATATAACTCTAGATTTGCGTGCATGTATTTGGACTTACTCAATGTCCAATAAATGTTATTTTTTTCAATTATTTTCAATTATATTCAATCTGGGTGTCGCGTAGGGAAATCCTCAGGGTAGCTACATGAGCTGCTCCTGAATGTGCGCTAACTTCGGTTTGTACTGTGCTTCCTTTCGAGCGGAAGGCACTGCGTGTATGTGGTGTCCTCACCCTTGCGGGGTTGTGTGTATGGACCCCCTCCTCTCTTTTCTCCGTCCACTGGGAAGTCTTCTTCTTGTTACTTTTGTTTGTTATTATTTATATTTTGTACATACGTGTATTATGTGTAAATAACTTTTTACCTCTAATGATTTTGGTTACTTTTTCATTGTTTTGTTTTATATGTACAGATTTGTAACGATTGTTTTTCTGAATAAATCAAACTGAGATACTGAGGGGGGTAACCTTAGAGGGGTGGGGGGGGATATAAATATAACCTCCTCCCCCCTCACTAAACTGCATAGAGTAGATAAAATAGTAGAATATTCGAAAGAGAGTCCCCCAGGACTCTATAACAGCTGCGGGTGGATGGTGGGTTCGTTGTAAAAATAAAAAAATATAAAAAAATTAACTTTTTTACTTGGCAATTTTTTTTTTTAAATACCGTATAAGGTCTTTGAAGATGTCTTGCCCATTCGAAGTCCGGTACATCTGTGTCCTCTTTGACAATCGAAGGATCAGCTATATCTTTCACCGGACTTGATGTGTCGATTTTGGGAATTATTTCATCCTGAAAATATAAAATTCACATTAATTTTATTTGTCATCAACAAGCGCAATTAAAACCCTGTACGCATCTCAACCTGCTTCAGTTAGACCTCTGGGCAATGATATTTACTTCACATGGGCCATTTTCTTCAGTTCCTTGCCATGTTCTAGTCCTAGGAAGATTGAGTCAATTTTAACTCAATCTCAACTTGTTAGAAGGAAACAGAATGATTAAAATGTATTAGATAGTGGCGGCCTCCGAGTGTAATGGCTAAGACGCTGGACTCACGATACGGAGGTTCTAAGTTCAATTCCCGGTGAGAACACAAACATTAAAAAAAGTTACTTTTCTCAAGCCTGGGTTTTTGTGATGTTGTTTCCCTCTGTAGTTGGGCCTCCCAGTAGCTCAATCACAGATGACTATCGACGTGCTAATAAACGACGTGATAACGATTTTCTTACCATGGATGTTTAACGTATCGCGATCACAATGGAACATCCGTCAAAAGTTATCGATCGGGATTATTAAATACCGCTTTAAATATGGAAAATACGCCAAAACTGTAAGTAAAAGTAAAATAATTCAGTTTTATAGAGTTTTAATTGTTTGTGCACAATTTATCATGCCATTTTATTTGCTTTAAATCAATTGAGAAAGCAATAAAACGAAACATTTGTCAAAGTATGCCTTTCATCTATGGTGCTTGGCAACGCGACCGTGATATGAACGTATGTTCATTGTGATCGGTCAAATGCTTAGCACGTTTTTTAAGCACGTCGACAATCATCTGTGATTGAGCTACTGGCCTGTTGAGGTGGATATATTTTTTTTTTTTTAAAAACGTAGATATAGTTATCTTTTTTTTGCTACAAAAAAAAAATGGAACACAACATATAACAAAGGTTGCTGCGTCCGTTGCCTCTATGTTATTTATAAAGTCAAACCACCGCACACCAAGTATTCTCAAAACTGAACAGACCACTATTTTAGGTCAAATAAAATAACTCTGGTTTCCCTTCAATACGAATAAATCTTTCGCCTTTTACTAAAGATTTCCGTGGAGGGGAGCACTCAAATGAGTCTTAAAAAACAAACAAAAAAAAAAAAAAAAGAAAAAGTACAATAGATAATATTCTACCGTGCATGAAGTCGCTGGTTCGGTTCCTGCAAGGGTCAGTAAAAAATATTTATTTACATGTGTTTTTCCCTATTTATATTTCATGTGTGACACCTTGGACTGGTACTGAAGCGTAAGACTGATATGTTAGTATAGTAGATAATATTCAATTACTTGGGTAAACAATTTTTAGGCTATTTCTATAGGACTTGTTTTTTATTATTAAAATTAAACTTTGCTGATTTAAATGAATAATTCATTTTAATTTACAAAATTAGCAAGTCCAATATATCTTTTGATATCAGAATAATTAGTAAAACTTTAACCCCAGACTGCTATAATAATTCAAATAATATACATTTTACGTGTTTGGCCTTCTAAATTACGTTAAAAGTGAAGTTAGATGATTATTTAGTTAGGGGTTAAGGGGGCTCGAAGTTACTACCAACTTAACCAAACATAATATAACTTTATTCCGAGTAAAACTAAGCCATTTTCACCAACCAACGCTCAGTCAAACTTAGTTAAGAGAGAGCGATGTCACGTGACCTTGGCCGCTTCTCCATTTTCTCCTTGGGATTTAGCACTAGAGCAATGATTTTTTCACAAGTTTTAGATGTCTACAAGAAACGTATTTGCGTTGTCTTATTTTTAAGTTTGTTTTGTTAAATTTGTTTAAAGGAGATAAATAAATAAATTTAAAAATAAGACGATGCATTCAGGATTTTGGTCGATATCTAAAACGTGTGATTAAAACATTGCTCTAGTGCTAAATTCCAGGTAGATTATCGCGGAATACGATTGTAGGAGAACCTTGGTACGTGGCAGCGTTTCGTCTTAAGTATAATTAATATAAATATATTATACAAGAAACAATCTAAATTCATTATACAAGTGCTTTGAGCAGTAACTGAAGCCCAGAAAAAAACCGTGTTTCGCCCTATACTTATAGCAGCGCACACAAAATGTGTCCATAAAATGGAGTTTCTCTTTTTTTTTAGGAAAAGTGAGATAATAAAATTAAAACTCGGCACGAGAACTTTCTAGAATTTCCATGCGTTCTTTAATTAATAACAGCTTTTATTTTGATACCATCTTTGGTTATCCAGGAAAATTGCGAATAATGCCAAAAAAGGCACGCCGTATTTTTTTTTCTTAGATTTCATACAGTTTTTAAAAATTCGGTAGATATGCGAATTTTTTTTCACTGGTAAATAGTTAAAAGTATTTTAATTAAGAGTTAAACATTAAAATAATGTAGTTCAAAAGTAAGAAACGCCGATTTCAAATGCTGTAAATTGAAAAAGACGATATTGAATCAATATCGTACTGTAATTTGAGAGGATTAAATATAAATCTAGATGTACACTTTAATCAAGTTTACTTCACGGTGAAATCGACAATATTGACTCAAACTTTCTGAATAAACAAAAGCGCAGAGGCAACGACCGGAACTTTTCTATAAGGTGTAATATAAATAAACATACTATATAATATATAAACAGTCCTCAGAGGGTTGTTTACTACTTTCATCCAAAGATAATTACTACTGCTTTCCATCGTCTTAGCCCAATGGTGCATAGGGCTCTGCATTTATACACCAAGTGCAGTGTATCTTGATCATTAACTTACGTATCGTCTATACAACACCAAAACCGAAAGTTGTAATAGTGGTTCCATATATTATGTAATGAACAAAGAATGCGACTATTCGTTTTCGCCGAATACCATTAAATTACCGAATATTCGTATTATGAAAATTATGAGTAAATAATTTGTGCTAAATGTATTGTACATAGAAAAATAAATATAATAAAAAATACATTAAAATATTAACCTCGTTGGACAAACCAGCAACCTTCTTCGCTTCGCTATCTCCTACAACTCTAACTGTCCTTACTGTATCATCGTTCTTCCTGCAATCAGCTGCAATTTCATCAAGCTTAGAAGACATCGGAGCTTGCAGCAATGTTTCAAGAATCGTCTGGCTTTTCCCTAACAGGACATCTGCAGCTCGCTTTGTCATCCGCCCAAATCAGTCTTTGCACAAGCCACGGTAACGTTGGATATACTACTGGTGACGTTGACAGTGCTGCTAGCGACGTTTTCAACACCGTCAATGCCAAAGCTGTTAGTGATATTACCGCTAGTGATGTTAGAAATGCTGCTAGAGATGTGACTAATACCGCTGGCGACGTTGCAAATGTTACTGGTGTCAGCAGCGTTACCAATAACGTTGGTTACTTTACAAATACTGTTAGGGACGTTGCTAATACCGCTGGTAGCTTTTTCAATGTTGCTAGTGAGGCTGTTAATATTGCTAGAGACGATGCCAACGTTGTGAGCGACGTTTCCAATGCTGCCAGTGACGTTATTAATATTGATGTTTGCGATATTGTCAATGTTGTCGCTGACGTTGTTTATACTGCTAGCGTTGCCAATGGCACTTGTGACATTGCCGACGCTGCTTGTTAGGTTCGCCATTTTGAGCTGCCTGATACCAACGCCAGGATCGTGGAATGGCGTTTCCTGCTCTTGTTCTTGTACCTTGTCTGGCGAGTGTTGCAAATTTGAGCGTTACTCAACAGGACAAATGGCTCTTTGGGCGCTAGTCTGATTTCAGTTGTGCTGCGAGGGTGAGAGATTGGCGGGGGAAGTGATGATTTCTAAAAGAAAAAATATGTTACAGAACGTTAAAAGCTTGTTATTTTTAGTTCGGTTGGGGTGTATCCTGCACAGGACATGGACGAGAAAGAAAGAAAGTGGGTATATCAAGAAGTTGGGTCGTTTTTTTTTAAGTAATCAAAAAGGAAAATTTGAGTTTCAAATATTTAAGTTTTGTGGAGGCAAATTTTATTAACTTAAATTAAAATTTGTTTTTTTTTAGTATAGTAAATTAATCAAATATTTTGGAGGAGAGTAGAGTAAAGCAGACCTTATTCTTTCTTCCTTTTATGGTTTCATCCCTCTCGATGAGGGCTGTTTTCACAATAGAATTCACAAGATTTTTATCTTCGCTTTTCTGCGCGAGAATCAGACCAATCAAGTATTGTTTCTGTAAAAAATAATCAGTAAACAGGAGAAATTTATTATTTACAATTAAAAGTGAGTTGTCAAAGAAAAGTCGTTAGTATTTTTGTTAATATTTTTCACGCCCCATTGTCTCGATTGTGTCGTATTGTAAACTCAAGATGGGATCTGGACTTCTTCGGTGTAAGTCTATCAAGATTTAAACATTCACTGTCTTGAGTGTGTCCACATTTTATTCTAACTGTCGAAGCTTCACCAATTTAATGTTCTGTCACTTCTGTTTTACTACTGCTTGTTATCCCTATTATGCTTACCTATGTATTTTAAAATGGATTTTTCCGTAAATAAATCATAAATAAATCAACAAGTCAATTTAAAGTTAAAACTTCATGGTTTGGATTCGGTGAAAACATTTTGTTTAATGATGTAATCAATATTAGGTATAATACCACTGCTCTCTCTTATCCACACCTAATGCACTGCCAAATTAGATTCTTACTAAAACTAACTAACCATCACGCCATTTCTCCGTAGGAGCAGGCAGAGAGGGGTAGAACGCCATACCACTCTGTCCTGCCATACTTCCTTTGCTTCATTTTTTTTTCCTAAATTATATTCTCATAAAATAAAATTTCAGATATAAATTATACATTAAATATTTGATCTTGATTTTTGTATTACCTGAAGCCAGGATGGTCAGTCTTACGCTTCAGTAATACCAGTCTAAGGTATTACACATGAAATATTAATATGAAAATCACAAACATGTAAATAAATATTTCATGTTGAACCCGCGACCTCCTGCATGGCAGCCAAATGCGTTACCATTATGCTACAAGGCGGACAATATTAGGTATACAGCTACAGAAAGCCATCTATTATTAGAAAAATGAAGTCGCAATACTGATGACATGGTAAAAAGGTACAAAGTGGAAACATACGCTCACTTTTAGGTTCGCTGGTATCTTTAGCCCTTTCGCCAAACTTTGCAATTCTCTGTAAGACATCCCTTCATAGACATCTTTTTTGTTATCATCTTCCATAATCTAAAAACAGAAAACTAAAATATTACCAAACTTCAAAATATAAAATATGTAAATAACTAACTAACTAACTATCACGCCATTTCCCTGCAGGGGTAGGCAGAGAAGATAGAACGCCATACCACTCTGTCCTGATAGACTTCCTTTGCTTCCTCTACTTTATTTATTCATACATCTTCTCATGCACATACGCCGATTATTCCGAATTTTCACATGTCCACTTTTAAGTACTTTTCGTACTTGGTCATGCCATGTCTTTCTCGGCCTTCCTCGGCTTCTACATCCAGGCACACATGCATTTAAACTTCTTTTAGCCGTTCTTTCATCACTCATTCGCTCCACATGACCAAACCATCGTAAAGTATGTAAATTATTTTTGTTTTTTTTTTTTAATTCATTTTTCTGTTTTCTTTCTCAGATTTATCTAACCATCACTAATTTTAGAGATTCATAACCTTACAAGAACAAAAATATTATTCGCTTTTTCAATTACTCCAGTACTTACATTTTTTATGTTGTAAAATATACTGATAGATACCGTTTTGTAAAATCCACGTTCAGGTCGCGTCATGTAAAAAGAACGCTGGAAGAAAGTGGAGGGGGTGTGTTTGAGCATGTGACACGCCCACCCCGCGTGCCAAAAAAGACCGATAATTGCCTAATGCGCTAATGCGCAGCTTAACCGCCAGCGTTCTTTTTACATGACGCGACCACCTTGGTCGAAAACTTGAATGTTATGAAGGACGTAAAAAAAACAATACACGAAAACTATCTACATTTTTAAGTACATAATGTAGATACACTGATTAACAACACCGAATGATTTCATATTTTTTAAATAATATTTTACAGAGAATATGTTACAAGCCAACGTTGTGAAAAATCTTTAAAAATCATTAGTGAAATAACTCTTAAATATCGACTTAAATAAATGAAAAAACATAACAAAATATCATAAAATAAATATTACATAACAGAGTGAAACATTATTATGCGTAATATTTTATTATTAATTTATTATCCAAATTATAATTTTTTTCTACCCACGTCACGTGTTTTCGACTATTAGGTATATTATAATTATGTTTTTTTTCTTTTTCTGTAACAGTACCATAGGCGTAGGTAAACTATTTAAAAAAACACATTTAAAATAAGACATTATTATGTAATTAGAAATGTGATAATTTTTTGATAAATCTAACATATTGTACATTCAATGCACAAGCATTGTTTTTTCTGAAAAACGGAAATATAAATTTTAAATAAAAACTTACGTGGTTTTAATTTATCAAAAGTTTTGTACTACCATATGCAACTAATTTAACACCACTTTACAATCATTTCTCGTACGAAAACTTATGAAACTGATCACAGATTATAGAAACTGATTTCTAGATTTATTACTACTATGAATTTGAAAATGAAGCCGCTTGCAAAAATAATATTTTAGTATTGTTATCGTTTTGGATAAAAGCGGGACCATAGAAGTAGCATAGATAACTTTATTCAAAATTGATGGAGTAGGTATTTATTTGTGAAAATAGTTTGAGATTGAGAAGCATTAATTAGCAATGATAGGTCATAAGCCCTGTAAACGCCTAGATATCCATATTCCCTTCCAAACTTCTCGTCTGTGTTGAGAAGTCCAATTGTGTTACTAAGTCATTTTATACAGAACAGCCATAAAATTTCAACATATTTCTTTCTGTGGTTAATGGTTAAGTTTGACAATAACATTTTTGTTTTGACATTCTAGTTTTGCCGGCAAACGTAAATTGCCTTAAAATTGTGTAAATAATTATGTTTAAATGTATGGATACGTTATATTTTTTAAAACTTTTATCGTTGCTGCTATTATCAGCAACAATTTACATATTTTCCCTTGACGGAGATTTCGTTTTTGACGATTCAGAAGCGATAGTTAAAAATGCCGACATCAAACTTGAAACCCCTGTACTTACTGTGTTTAAAAACGATTTCTGGGGGACGAATATGAAAAGTAATTTAAGCCACAAGTCCTATAGACCTCTAACTATAATTTCATTCAGGTAATACAAAATTTTACCGACATTTTACCAGTTTTAAAGTTGTAAAATGATTGCGCAATACATTTAATGTTTGTTGTTTTTTTTTTAGATTCAATAGATTTCTAAGCGGCGATTTGCAGCCGGTCTACTTTAAAATCACAAATCTTTCACTACACGTGATAGTTGTGCTATTAACATTCGTTTTACTGAACAAAACTCTAAAAAATGGATGTGAAAATAAAAAACTTGTATGGAAAGACAGCGCTTATTTATCTTCAATACTTTTCTCTGTCCATCCAGTACACGTTGAAGCCGTTTCTGGTATTGTCGGAAGAGCAGACATATTGGCGGGATTATTTTTCATGCTGTGTGTACTTTTTTACGACAAAGCCATTGCCAGAAGAAAAACAAATGAACAATCAGATGTTCATTTGTTTCGAAGTACTATTTTCAAATGGTTGTGGTTTTGTACGGCTCTTCTGTGCGGCTCTTTAGCAGTTTTATGCAAGGAGACTGGTGTTATGTCGATTGTAAGTATATGATTATTTATTAATTTATTGTTTGACTGGATTAAGTGATCACTTAACTCTCAGTGTCATATCCGTCACTATGCCTATGTAACATCCACATCAATTCCATTCGTTAAGGTTGTATAAATTGAATAAATAAATATATGTGTGTATCTTATATTCTCGAGTTTGTAAGTGATCACAATCTGATACTGCAGTCAATCATAGGTTTTTAGTTTTGTAAATACCGGATAAAATCCATATTCATTGACACAGTTTGTATTTGTTACCTTTCAGGTAAAAGTCACTAACTCTGAGCTAAGAAAATTTTTATATAAATCACAATTCTTCAAAAAAGTTATGATGTTTAACAGGCAAACATCACATTCTCCACCTATTTAGTAATGTAAATATATTATGTATCAAATGAAAACACTTTAACCTTTGCGGCCCGGTGATATGTATTTACTTCAACTTGACAATAATGAGAAAATCTGTATAAAATAGAATAGGTACTCAGAATTTTTATATTCTTTCGTAATAAAATTGCAAATCATATAAAAGTATCTCAATGCATAGTTATTAAAAATAATTTGACAAAAAATCGGACGTAAAATCACCGATTCAGATAATTTCCAGAGCTAAAATTACAAAAATTGTTGCATTTCAACTTAATTGTCAATAAAAAAGCGATATCTAGGAATATTCGTGTTTTTATAATTTTTAAATCACTTTTTTAAGGTCCAAATATGTACCACCAATTTTTTGTACCAAAAGGCTCCGCAAGGGAAGTGTTAAAAGTAAAGATCTCTTTTAAGCACAATAAAAAATTTAACATTGATTTTCTCAAAACAGTGTTTCTCGACTTAGTGGCCTGATTGACAACAATATTATGTTTTCTTTGTCAAATAATCAAGATTCTCTGCACTTGGTGTACCAATGCAGTGCCCTATGCACCATTGGATGCAAATAAGATAAACAAAGTAGCATTAGTAGTAGTTTTTGCCTCTGTTAATTTATTAATTTCCTGCTTGAATAATTTTTTCCTATGAATATTTTTTATGTTTTAGGTGGCATGCAGTATCTATGACATCTTTATAATACATAAGATTTACCCCTTACGAATAGCCGCAATATTTGAATCTAATCCTAAAATTACTAAAGACATTTGCAATGGAGTTTGTTTGGCTTCTAATCATTGGAAAAACATAAGATATAATATTAAAATTTTTCTAAAGAAGCACACGGATCTCATAGTGCGACAAATCATAATATTTGTATTTTTGCTCATAGTTTTATATGGGAGGTTGAGAATTATGGGCTTTGAAGGTCCGAAGTTTCAAGTTACGGATAATCCCGCTGCATTTTGTGATTCTGCAATATTAAGAGTGAGTCTATCATGATGTATTTATTATTAATTTATTTTTAACTTGGCGTAAAAGGCCGCTTGTGCAAAAAATAAAATAAAAAATCTTATCTCAGAAAGCTTTAACAACTTACATTTTTTTGTTGGACCTAGCTAACAGTTCATTAGATCTAAAAAAAAAATGCAAATCTTTACAGCTTCTATGTAGGTTTCTTTCATGGACATTTTTTCATTTACTTATTATTAACAGACCAATTATTCAGAAGAGAACTAAAAAATGGTTCCTCCTTAGTTAGCGCCTCTCTGACGTAACGACAAAATATAAAACTAGGGGTTACCGGCAGATAAAACAGTTTATGCAAAGAAAAATATGAAATTAGCAGCTCTCGGCAGAGATTACAGTTTTCTGTTACCAACATTTAGGTGGTGTTGTACCGGCCGATATTACAGGTTACTGTTTTCTCGGTCGGTAAACGCTAGTTTTATATTTTGTCATGCGTCGGGAGTGTCGCTAACTAGGGAAGTGACTTTCCCCCTTCAATAGTTTCTCTAATACATATATATAGCTCTGTGGCTTATATAAATGAAAACCATAGATGAGCAGAAAATTTTAGTTTTTTTATACATTTTTTTATTATTTGCAGGTAGCCACCTACAACTACATTTACTTCATAAATGTATTGATCCTAATGTGGCCGCAGTGGCTGTGTTTTGATTGGTCCATGGGGTGCATTCCAATTATGAAATCTTTAATGGACCCACGAATCATTTGTGTGATTGTATTTTGGTGTTTTGTCTATGGACTCATGAGCAGGGTTGCCAGTCGTAAAATAAACGACCACCAACAAAAGTAAGTATATTATTTAAATACTTACACTGGTCAATAAATTTTGACAAATTATTGGTTCCTTAGTTTAGCAATTGTAAGTTATTATCGTATATCGCAATTGTAAGTTATTATCGTATATTTGCTCAAAGAAAATTGTATATATAGCTAATAATGTAAAAATGTTATTTGTTTTTTACGTTTTTAAATGCATACAATATACCAATATCTAATTAAATGTTTACATAAAAAATCTTAACTGTCATTTCAGCCAAACGTAGCGTCGGCCATACAGTTTTCTTTCCTGTATAAAGCTAGCTTAAGTATCCATACAGAATTTTACCTCCCTTTACAACTTTATTTTTTTCAGCCTGTATATAATATCTCTCAGTATTCTGATTCTTCCCTTTCTTCCGGCAAGCAATATATTAATTCCCGTTGGATTTGTCATTGGGGAAAGGATCCTCTACACTCCCTCTCTTGGATTCTGTATTATAATTGTCATCGGCTTCCAAAACTTAAGATCTCACTTTAAGAATGATGCGATTCAGAGAGTAAGTACAAAAATACATAACACCTTCAGACAAGAATTCACTAGAAGAGGCGTTTCCATACAAATTTTCTAAAAATATACGCTTCTAACACCACTTATCAAACTCCACCTTCTAAAGCCTCCAGCATTTAGGCCGCTACACGAGACGTGTGACGTAGATGTCTAGTGATGACGTATATGCCTATTGATGACATAGTGAGTGACGCAGTGGGTAAACACTAGACACGTGTAATGAGGCAATTAGGTACCTACCTCCCCAACCTTTAATTCTTCAAGTTACCCATCTTGGCTTTTCTTAGTACGGCCAAGTTGGCACCACTGACATGCTTAGGCATCAAAAATGGCGTCTTTTCCCCCCATTCTGACATCCGCCCGCCAGGCGACGGGCGCGGCGCTACGCGCCGCGTGCCGGCTCGGATGGAGTTTCATAAAGCCCGTATTACGTATAATTTAGCATTTCGTAGTGCCCAGGTTCCATGTTTCATGACCAAGTTCTGTGCCCTGCTACAAGCCGAGTCCAAGGTAGCTATATAAGTCATTTAAGTCGCATATGGCGACCGAAGGCCGCGCACGGCGAGGCCGGCCCAGTTCGACCGGGTCGTGGCTAATCCTGTTTCCCTCACTCGAAACCGCATCGGCCAGTCGCGTAGACAGGCCGGCGCTGCGATTCATAAATGTATCCGCATCTGGACACTGGGTATATCATGCCGTGTCACCGGGTATAACATACCCCTTCAACGACGCTGCTAGACCCAAATATATCCCCGACGGGACACAGGATAATACTGTGTCAGCCCCGCTCACCGATAGCAGCGAAGGCAGCCCTCTTCACCTTCTGATTTCGTGGGCGGGCCCGGCCCACGGAAAGCTAAAACCTTCCCCCTCACCCACGCGGACTCCCTCCAGCAGACCCGGCTGGGAGTCCACGTGTGCACCACAGTTACGGGAAACTCCTTCACATGTTTTAATATTAAGTTACTGTTAATTACTCATTAGGAAGGCCTTCCAACACTATCCTAGTTTTACTATTGAACTGTATGTTTATATGTACTTGCATTTCACGTTAGGATGTACCTGTTCAGTAACCGTAATTATGAATCTCCTAATAAACCTAAATTGTCCACATACATAACTAGTTCACATATCCCCGCCACCTGAGATGATTGAGTGAAAGTCGAGAGTCTATATACACACACAAAATAAGGTGCCGAACCTCCACAAAGAAGACCCTGAGTTTAGCCGCCGGAAGCAGTCGGGCAATAAGTATTTATATGTTACATCACGAGGGAATCTGTATATTACACACGGTAGTATTTTTCAAGTATGGAATGTCACTTCTCTGAAATTCTTGTTTGAAGCATAACACATTATTGACTGTAAACATTATTCAGAGTTTAGTTGCATTTAAAATATAATCACATAAATATTTCATATCGAACCCCCGAACTCATGCACGGTAGCCAGATGCGCTACCACTGCGCTACGAGGGGGACACCTTGTGATACCTTGGACTGGTTCTGAAGCGTAAGACTGGTCATCTTACCTTCATGCAACAAAATGATCAAGATACACTGCACTTGGTGTACCAATACAGTGCCCTATGCACCATTGGGTCCGGATAAGAGAAAGTAGTAGTAAAGTATAATGTATCAAGTGACCATATTGAATATTGGTCGCCGATTTACAGTTATGCTTTTAGCTTCAAGTTGGTATTTGTTTTAACTTTCATTTTTAGTCTTTTTCCAAAAGAATTATGTTCAAAGCAATAATTCTTTAGCTTCTACAAATCTGGACTGATCCTTTAGCAGATTAGCCAGATTATTCATGGCTTGGTAGTACTGTGGGTGAAGCCCAATGGCAATCCTGTACTCTTTCTCCGCCAGAGACGGATCCAACATGTCGCCTGCGTTCTTCCCGATGTTATAGTGCACCTTGGGGTTCAGAGGGCACACGGCCAGGGCGGAGGCGAACAATTCGCGTTCCGTGTGTTTTTTTTTCCATATTTTCAACCAAAGACTAGACAATGCTCGTCTTTATTTTTCTTATAAATACAGTTTATTCAGATATTATTGATATCCCAACAGAGACATAGAAACTCTGGAAACGAATGTGTATCAATAATATCTGATATCAGCCCAGCATGGGTATAATCCAGTAATTTGTCTACAAGTATTTGTATTCATTTCAAAAATGTTGTTTACAGTTTATTCAGTTTACAATTATCTTGGATAAGTATAGGGCAAAAACATTTTTTCCTTCTAGCATTGGTACGCCTGTTAATAAGCATTTGTATTTTCTCTTCTCAGGTACTGAAAACATCCTTCGTATTCCTCACTGTAATCTTCGGTCTGCGTACGATTGAACGTAGCGCTCAGTGGCGAACGGAACGCGAATTGTTCACCTCCGCCCTGGCCGTGTGCCCTCTGAACGCCAAGGTGCACTATAACATCGGGAAGAACGCAGGCGACATGTTGGATCCGTCTCTGGCGGAGAAAGAGTACAGGATAGCCATTGAGCTTCACCCACAGTACTACCAAGCCATGAATAATCTGGCTAATCTGCTGAAGGATCAGTCCAGATTTGTAGAAGCTAAAGAATTACTTACAAAGGCGCTTATTATCAAGTAAGTGGTTATGAAATTTACAAGTTTTAATAGCTTTCTAACAGAATGCCGCCTTTATAACGCCTGCATCACACCTGTTCTCCTCTGTGGCTGCGAATCATGGCACAAAACCAGGGCCCAAAACAGAAGACTTCTGAGTTTTGAGAATAGGTGTCTTAGAAGATTATTAGGTGTGCGGCGGTTTGACTGTGCAGCAACCCTTGGTATCTACTGTCATCCGGCGTAGGCGTTTCGGCTAGCTAGGCCATATTTATTTATTTATTTGTTTCAGTTATTTAGAACATTACAGAAAAAATCCAATTCATTCTTAATACAAATCATACTAAATACAATACAATAATAAATCATACATGACAATAGATAGTTATGTTAGTATAATGATATAAAAAAGTATAGAAAGAAAAATTAAAAGTTAGAAAGTGCTTTCCTAACGGAAGACCCACTGTCGTGAAATAAGTTGATATCCGAGGTGATGCGATTAAGTAACAAGATTGCTCTACCAACAGGCATAACCATTGGCAGGTTGGTTCTGCATATTGGCAGGTAAAACAATCGATGCTGTCTTTGTCGAAGATAGTTATCAGGTACGAACAGACCTACATCCATCAGAATTTCTGAGTTATGTATGCGACCACCAATCACCTGAAAGAAGTGAACATCCAAATGGACGTCCCTCCTCCTCCATAATGACTGATAGCCTAGCATCCCTAGTAAAAAGTCAGTTGGGAAGAGCCAAGGATAATATCCATATTCCTTTAGGTACAGATAGCGCAGAAATTTCTTCTGTACTCTCTCTCTCTATACGTATGCCTCCCGAGAGCCTTAACCATGCTTGCCTATTTTACAAGGCATCAGGTTCTCGGAGTCCTGGACGTCCGCTGTTGACAATCCTGATCCTGACTGATCATCTTACTTTTATTATGTAATAAATTATCGAAATTCCCCGCACTCGGTGTGCCAATGCAGTGCCCTATGCACCATTAGATGCAGATAAGGAAAAGTAATAGTAGTAGCAATAGTAGATATGTTAGTTTAGAAGACGTGATCTAATTATTGTAAATTTAAATTTAACTTTCAGAGAAGATTTTCCCGCTGCATGGATGAACTTAGGAATTGTGCTCGCCAACCTCAAAGAACTGGCAGCTTCTGAAGGCGCTTACAAACAAGCCCTTCGCTACAGAAGGAGATATGCCGACTGTTATTATAATTTAGGAAATTTGGTAAGACATTCATTTATACTCGGTTTAAGAATCATTCTCAGCACTCTATTTTCTAAAGAATTATGATTAAAAAAAACAATGTTATGTGTTACTATTGGTTTATTCTATAAAAATAGAATTTACCTACACTACCTGGTTTCGGGAGTAACGTTCTCCCATCGACTGGTGAAAAGACACTATACTATACTAGACAGATATATTTTCTATCCAGAAGATTTTCCGCTGCTCTTTTAGAGCATATGAACAATATTCTAATAATATTGAACAATATTCTAATAATATTGAACAATATTCTAATAATATCGAACAATATTCTAATAATATTGAACAATGTTCTAATAATATTGAACAATATTCTAATAATATTAAACAATATTCTAATAATATTGAACAATATTCTTATAATATTGATCAATATTCTAATAAAAAATTTCTAATCTATGAAAATATTGTATTTTGCTTTAGTAAGAAGTCAGCTTGAATATAACTCGGTCATTTGGTCTCCTTATTACAGGGTTCACGTAAAGAACATTGAAAGAGTCCAACATAAATTTTTGCGCTTTATTAATTTTAAATTAAATATTCCTAATGTAAACATAAATTATAACTTTTTCAATATACAAACATTAGAAAATAGAAGAATATTAAATGATTTGCTCTTTCTGTTCAAAGTATTAAAATCTATGTTTGATTGTTGTCAACTAACAAATTTAATTAGTATACGAGTGCCTGGTCGAGTTACCCGTAGTAATGCACTATTTTACTGCAGCCAATCATCGACAAATTACAGTGCAAACTCATCTATACGACGAATGCACGCACTGGCAAACAAGTATGCTAATAATATTGACGTTTTCAACACGAATCTAGTTTTATTCATTTTAGGGAGCAGTGTCTGGATGCCATCTCTGGCGGTAATGAATAGTGAGTGTGCTATTTGCAACTTGCTCCATTTCATTTTATATTTTATTATTATTATCTTATTGTATTTTTTAAATGAACTATTTGTAACTTGCTCCAGTTAATATCAAAATGTATTTTTTCTTAGCATTAGTTTTCTTGCCAAATTGAATATTTGTATGTATTTTCTTTTTCGTTTTTGTTTCTAATTTGGCTACCTACTGTGTAACATTTAAAAATGTTTATGTAAAAGCCCTATGGGCGTTAAAACAATTAAAAATTTAAAAAAAATTAATATATAGTTTTGCTACTTACAGTATTTGGAACAAAAGAAGTTAGACTTGGCCCTAAATGCGTGGAAGGAAGCAACTGTGATACATCCAAAGCACGTTGTGGCGTGGAGTAACGCTTTGGCTCTGCTTGATAATTCAGGTAATTTTATAATTGTATTTCCATGCTCTAAGTAAAGTTCTTTTCCTTATTGAGAAATTAATCAATTTCTCCCATCACCATAAATCTTTTTAATAATGTTTCCAGGGCAGATAGAGCGCGGGCTGCAGCTGGCCCCGCTGGCTCTGGGAGCCCTACCCGAAGCGGCCCCCATACACTTCAACGTGGCCAACCTGTACGGGAAGAAGGGGGACTTTATCCCGGCCGAGGACCACTTCCTGACCGCAATACGTCTCAAGGGAGACCAACCGCAGCCTGTGTACTACGCCAATTTGGGTAAATATATGATTTTATGTGTGATGTATTTATTATGTTTGTACAAATATGATCATTTGAACAATTACTTATTCATTATTGATTGATGCTAGCCCGTCACGGGTAAAATCCAATATAAATCTACAAAGATTTGGACAAGTTATTAAATTGTTTCTCAACAGAGACTTATTCTGAAAGTCACAAGTTTTATTGACTAAAACCGTATTTCTTTCACAGAAAATTTTAGTTCACAAGCCTATTGACAATGACTTTCAGCCTAATAAGACGTACATACATTCTATGTAAAGTGAATAATATGTTATGCAAGGTAAAATTTGGGAAAAAAAGTTGGAGTAAATAAATGTTGAACTTCAATTCTGTAGGGCCTACAACTAGGAAGTATTTATTGTGATTCTAACTAACTAACCATCACGCCATTTCGTAGGCAGAGAGGATAGAACGCCATACCACTCTGTCCTGACAGACTTCCTTTGCTTCCTCTACATTCATACATCTTCTCATGCACATACGCCGGTTATTCCGACTTTTCACGTGTCCACTTTCAAGTACTTGACGTACTTGGTCATGCCATGTCTTTCTTGGCCTACCGCGGCTTCTACATCCAGGCACACTTGCATTTAAACTTCTTTCATCACTCATTTGCTCCACATGACCAAACCATCGTAAAAGCCCTTTCTTAATTTTGTCAATAATGCTTATCTCAGCCTTGCACCCTGATCTAATTTCGACATTTGTACACCTATCATACATATCACACATAGATCGCGTTTCAACAGCATTCAGTCTACTTTCATCCTTCTTTTTCCAACACCACGCTTCACTACCATACATAAGGGTTGGTAGCGGAACTCCGTTGTGTACTGCCAATTTTGCTTCTTTCGATAAGTTCTTATTTGCCACTATCGATTTCAAGGCACCATTAACTCTGTTTCCGGCACTAACCCTTCTCTCAATGTCCTTATCCACATTTCCGTCTCTTGTAAACATACTTCCCAAATATACAAATTCTTCTACCTGCTTCAATCTGTCTCCATTTACTATAATATTAAATACGGTCATATTCACATTTCTTTCAAAACCATTACATTTGACTTTTCCACATTCACTCTCCTTGCACACATTGAAAACCTTAGTGACCAAGGACTGCAGCTCCTCTTTGTGATTCTAATGTAGTGAATATTGGAAAGTGCCCAATATTTTATTTACATTTGCTTTTCTTTCTAGGTGTCCTTTACCATAGATGGAAGAAGCCAGATAAAGCTATTCAGATGTACAAAAAAGCGTTGGAAATCGACCCACATCTAAACAGCGCAAAGGACAACCTGCGGAAACTTATGAAAACATAAAATAAAGTCAGTACCTATTGCTTGTCCTTAAAATATAACTTGATTATCACTTCCTTTATGGGGCCTTTCGGTACAACAAAGATTTCATGCGCTCCGGTGATATGTATTTTGTACACTTTGAAAATTCTAAAAACATGAATATTCCTAAATGTTGTTTTTTTATTGACCATTGTTGAAGTTAAAATGTAACAATTATTGTAATGTTAGGCTCTGGAAATTATCTGAATTGGTGATTTTATCCCAATTTATTTATTTCTGTTGCTGCAAATTAATAACTATGTATTAAAATACTTTTATGAGATTCGTAATTCTATTACGGAAGAATACAAAAATTCTGAGGCCCGTACCGATTATATTTTTATATAGATTTTCTCTTTATAATAGCCAAGTTGTTGTAAATATCGTCGGGGACGCGAAGGTTATAGTGTCAGTGATTTACATAATTATGTTGATTTTTTTTAATTCAGTGCTCCACCTGTAAATCATATTATATTAAATCACCTTTAAATCTAAAATAAAAAAAAAATGTCTTGATTCTCAAATTGAAAATTGTATCAAATAAAAAGTATTTATACGGGACCGAAAACTGCACAGTTTATTGTTCAGAAAACTGTACAGTCTGTCAAAAGACATGCTAAATATGGATATTTTTAAGCTCGATCGTAAGTTATTATCGTATGTTTCCACGCAGGAAATTGTTCATTGGAAACAGCTAATAACGTAAATATGTTATTTGTTTTTTTACAAACATTAAATACATCAATAACTGTCAGTTTAGCCAAACGTCGCGCCGTCCATTCAATATTCCAATCAATTTTCGCTTTGTACGGGCCAGTTTGCAAACTGCACAGTTTTCTCTCCCGTTTAAAGTGTGCTTAAGTTCAAAATAAAAGGCTTATAAATTTTTTGATAATTTATTTACATGTTATTGTCAGATGCTCTCGTGGATGAGCCAGAAATGTGGGTTTACATGATACAGTAATTTTGGTAATAATGAATACAAACACTATATATATATTCCTTGAAATGGGATCATACAATATTGGAAGAGTAGACATTTTTGTATTTAGGTAACATCAGGCAACACTAATTTTATTTATCGATTCAAACAAAACTGGCAACATTTAAATTGTCTGTCTGTGGTCCTTTGATTATTTATCTTACTTACGGTCTATTAAATATAGCTTGATTAAAATGACAGTTCGTCATGTTAGAATTTCATCGACTCAAGTCTGATATAGCTTGTATCTTGGTTCAAACAAATACTATCATTAAATGACGTCAAACGAGTGATTTACATTAAAATAAAGCAGAAAATCTTCATATCTGGCATGTCAATATATTTTTTGAATAAAGTGCTTCACACATGAACCACCATATTGTATAAAATCAGCTTTAAAACCATTTAAAACTAAACTAATTCATACAGTTTGACAGCTGTCATTCTGAACAAGCTATATTTTATAGGAACCTATAGTAATCTGCGATAAAAGAAGAAAAAAAGAAAATAAATACATACAATGAGGTTTTTTTACAATCTGTAAGTCCAATTTACAATCTCCAGTCGTCAAGGGCCGTTTTCTCATAAAAGTGATTAAAGAAGGAAGATTTTTGTCTTCTTTGTATGATATCTGTATAATTGGCTTTATTTTTTTAATGAATTTCTACTAATAATAATATTAATTTATAAAACTGCGTAATTTCAATAAAATAAAAGTATATAAATTGATGACTGAAGTTAACTTATTGCGCCTACAAATTAAACGGGCCCTAAGACTGGTTCTTTTTTTAAAACTTGAAATGCTTACGGATGGCAACACACCTTTTTTAAAATTTCCATAATAAACCGTTTAACAGGCAAATTTGATAAAATTTAGAATCCAATTTACTAACAAAACGAGCAACAAATTTACACAACTATTTACTTTTAAGAGGATCGGCGATCAACCCGCGTCCGTTTCTCCATACAATGTAGTCCTCGATTTTCTCCCTGAAATTTAGCACTAGAGTATGATTTTTTCACACATTTCGGATATTGAGGACTGCAATTAAATTATGTTTTCAAACTTTCTGACTGTTTTCAAACTGAATTTAATACAAAATTAAGTGTTTTTAATTTTTTTAAATATCGCTTTAATTTAATTCAGCTTTACAAAGAATGGAAAATATGTTTTTGAAATGCCTTTACAAGGCGAATCACCTACCAAAGAAATAAAATTACTACGCAGAACCAGTAACATTTTTTATGGTCTTAAAATGATGAAAAATGGATGTTGCAGTTGGAAAATGTACAAAATGCTTCATAATTCAAATGATTTCAATTTTAGAACTTGCAAAATATTCAAATATTTAAAAGCAATAATAAAATGGTTTATGTCAAGTTTTTCTTTTGTTTTGAATATTTTAAGACGACATTTTGTTTCCCATGATCCATAATTTCACACAAATTTTGCAATTTACACAGTTAATTGTGTTCCACATCAATACTTTAAATAATAAAATCTCAAATGTTGAGTACAATTAATAAAACTTGATAATTTACCAAGAAAATTAGCTTAAACAATTTTAGATCTTACTCACAATATGACATTCGCATGGCCCCTGAAATATTTCATTATTTTCGGATAATCAACAAAATAATGAAAACCGCGCATTTGGTTAAAATTTTTCAGAAATCAATTTGAATTTATAAGTTTAACAATTGAATTTATAAAACTGAATTGCACAAAGGCTGAAAAGTCATCATTAAAATTCAATCTTGGCTGGATCTTTATTGTTTTATGCATATAATTTGAAAAAAATGTTTTGCATAGAATTATTATTCTAAACTTAGCTTCAGCCTTACTAGATCATTTTTCTGTAAAATATTTATAAATTATACCAATCTTTTTGTAAAGAATGACACCAGAAAACATATTGTTTTACTAATATTATACATATATCAGAAAAATTACATTTTGGGGGCTTCAAACGTTTTGTATTATTGTATCCATGTTAATATCATTTTTTAATCAATAGATAAATTAAAATATGTATTGTTAAAAGCTGAGAGTTATAGTGTTTATTTGCATAATACTTTCATAAATATAATGTATTTTGAGGTTATAAAACAATGTTTAAAAAGTATTCACGAATGCTGAAATTTTATCTGTGGATTTATTGTGTTGCCAGATATATGAAAAATTAAGTTATTTTTTTATTACATAGGTACTTGTATAAAATGTAATTCAGCGCAGCGGATACATGTTTTTTTTCAAAGCAGGCAGCTCTTTTTCAATATATATAAAACAATTTATTTTCTATATTGATAAATGATGGTTTATTATTAGAATCATACGTATTTTCGACTCTTGTAAAAATTTGTTATCACTAGATGAGTTTAAATATTTTATATTCAAAGAAAGTTTGAATTACATCTATATTTTTTTTCCTTGTTTAAGATAGTGTTTTTTAAGTAAAAGTATAAATGGTAAATAAAATGTTTTTATTTTTTGTTGAATGGTGCACGTAGCCTTTTTACAGCAGGCCACGATGGTAGATATTACATATATAAAATCAATGGAGTAATTAGTTATATGAAGCGCACAATTTAGAAATAAACGTACAAAAAAGTTAATTAACTTTTTTTAAATAGATTTTGTTGTATTAATGCATAAAAAAAAAAGGTGATAAATCAGTAAAAATACTATCCCATTTAGAATAATCTTCGACTTGAAAAAAATATCAAAATTTTTTTTGGTATTGCATTGCTGCTACTACATTTTAGAAAGAAAAAAAAGTTTGTCTATGGTCTACAAAAGTACCATTGGAATTTTCAAAAAAAGTATTGCCGTGAGCAAAAATATTTGCACATACAAGGTAATAAAATAAAAATTAAAATATTTTAGTTGTCGCATATCAAATTGTCGATTATGAATGAGATTTAATATATAAATTTAGGTATATATCTTATTATATCATATGCGCTTCCTTTCTGTAATCTTTTTAGCAATTTTTGGCAAAGCAATCTCTGATCATTGGAAAGCATTTAGACTACATCGGTTATATTAAAAGCTATGAATAATTTCCTTACTTTTAAATGCAATTTACTTAAGCATATCATTTGCTTACAGTAATTAGTCAATTCCGAAAAAGCATTGATTATTTAATCCTGGGATGGGCTTTTGAACGTGAGGGCGTAGACATTTCAAAATAGAATTTTTAAAAACGTAAGGAGCATAAAATATATTTAACAGAAACCAAAGTCAATACAAATCAATTTGGAAGTGCTAAATTAACTATAAACTGGCTGTAAAAATTGAAAACCTTATTGAATTTTTATCAAAATATGCATTCAAATTTCAAATTTTATTGAAATTCTAGTGGCCAAAGATTTGCAAGTCTCGTTGAAGTAACTTGTGTCTATTTTAAGCCCACTTTATATGGCGCAGTTTACTACACAGTTTCCTGTGCAGTCTGAAAACGGTCCCGTATAAAGCTAAAACTGCATGAAAAACTGTGTGCTAGTGTCAGATTTAAGCTGACATGACAGTCAATGTTTTTTATGTAAATTAAATAGACATTGGTTTATTGTATGCTTTTAAATACGTAAAAAAACAATAACATATTTACATTATTAGCTAAATATATACAATTTCCTGAGAGCAAACATACGATAATAACATACAATCGCGTTTCAAAAATACACATATTTAGCGTGTCTTTTGACAGAAGTTTGACAGACTGCACAGTTTTTCTGAACAAGAAACTGTGTAGTTTTCTGAACAAGAAACTGTCTCATATAAAATGGCTTTAGTTTAGTATTCCTACAGTTTGCAATGATTTTTAAAAAAATATCGGAAACTTGATTATGTATCCCCCATTTTGTTTTCATATTTTGAAATTTCTAAATGAATTTAATTTTCGCATTAATTTAAGTCCTGATGGTATTGTCCCTAATACATAATTTATTATATAATTATTTAAATATATCTCAATATAAAAAAAAAAAAACAATAAAATATTTTAATTTTTTGTGAGATTAGGGATTAACAATAATGGTAAATAAACTTTTTGTAATATTTTTTTGCTTATTTATTAATAGACTTCAAATTGCTTACATGGTAAAATAAAGATAACCATCGGCTTTCTGTTTTTCACTATTTAAAAAATTATTAAAAAATTAATATCTGGTAAAAAAAGTTATAGAAAAAAAGAACTTTTTGAAATTTGCCTCTCTTACCCTGGCCCAGGACTAAAAGTATATTCTTTTTATTAATTATTTAATATGTACAATATCTATGTTAAAAATTCTGCATATTTAACTTCAAACTAAAATATTCTTGTGTTAAAAATTAAAAGGCGTATGTACATGTGGTTTAGCAGACACTAACAGTTTTCATTAAAAATATTGCAAACAAATATTATGAATGCAAATCCTGACTCTCCAATCTCCCATTTCATTCCTAGATCTTAATTTAGCACACCTCTGGCTAAAAAGATGAAATAAACATTAATAAAACAACGTTTTAATGGCAGCATAATACCAGCAATGTACCCCACATGAAGCCATTCACTGTAAAATTAATTTTTAAAATATGTTTGAAGACTGGACGGAAAAATCATGCAGTCAAAAATAGTCAAAAGGACATTCTCATTGTGAAAGTCACAGTTTAAAGCTATCCCGTCCGCCTTTTTCTTCCAACCACAACAAGCATTTTCTGTCCAGGTGGAATTGTGGAATTGTGGAATAGGCTACCCGGTGAAGTGATTAGTACAAGACAGTAAATGAGTTCAAAAACCATTTTGACAGACACTATACAACACATTATGTAGGTTAAAACAGCTATAAGCTGCTTGCTTATAACTTATAATAATAATACAATACTGTTGCTAAATAAATTATTGAATCAATAAAATGTCATTGGCCATTTTAAACAATCTCACTTGCAATCATAAAGGTTTCTGCTAAAATGCTTAGCAATTTTCTCAATGGATGACAGAGAGTGTTCACATGTGAAGCGTCGCACCATTTTACTGTATATTGGCAGATATGGATATCGAATACTGGATGAAATGGGGAATGTTGTAATACATCAAGTGGCCACTTAACCCAGCCAATGACAGGTCATAAGCCCTGTAACGCCTAGATATCCATATTCCCTTCCAAATTTCTCGTCTCTGTTGAGATGTCAAATTGTAAAAAAAACAGTGCTTATACAGTTTTTAAACTGTGTCTCATATTTATTTAAAAAAAACAAATATACCTCTACACGTTATTTCCATTCAGTCTTAAACTATGATAATTCAATTTCGTGCTAACCTTGTTAAATGAGTAAAAAATATATATTTGATATTTAATTTCATCTTTTTCGCCAGGGATTCGTAGTTCTTACTATGTACACCCTATGTTAGTGTGTGAACCAATTTCTAGTGAATTTATAGATTAGTACATTACATATCTTAGCATTTTATTAAAGCTCAATTATTTAATGGTATAATGTACTTTAGTAATCAGCGATACATATTGTTACCGAACCTTAACTCTTACTCATCTGAGATTATAATATATTCCAATATTACAATACGTAAACCAATGCGCATCGGTCGACTGATTAAAAAATTTATACAATAGTCTTTTGTCAATTTTTTGACGGGTTATCTAAATTTTTAATTAAATTTGCATCAACAGCGCAGTGCAGCCAACTTTTCCACAACTTTAAATTTGTGGCAGCCATTTTGATATTTTTAGTACGTGGTTTGAAACATAGATAACACACCCGTAGTTAAAAAAGTTTGAGCCGCCATTTTGGATTTGAAAATTCGATCTGTCATAAAATCTTTTGCGCTGTTGATGCGATGTTTTCTTTTAAATATCTAAAATGAGTCTAAGTGGTTTAGTAATTTGTGGCATTATTATCATCGAAAATTGTCGAGTTATTCACAATTTGGGCAGTTTATTTGACGTTTTCAATATATTTTTTTTCAGTCTTTCCATCTAGCGATGTTTCTTCATGTGTTCTCCCCTTGTTTCACCGATAAATTGTTCGAAGAGAGTTTTGTAATTAATATTGTGTTATTTAGCAAGCTAACGTGATCTCGTGAGCTTGTCGGAAGTGCACTGTCATCGTATATGCTTTCCTATCTGGGGCTCAGGAGTCCAATGTTACTGAAAACAAATATTACACAAAGATTAGAAATGTAAAAATACAAATAGCGTAAAATAAATTTGAGCTTTTCTTTATACTTGGAGTATTAAATTATTATAAGGTCATCGGTCAAACACGCATCTGCTGGGGATACTTCACAATACGTGGTAACTTTTATGAGGACTAGTCTATTGGTAAATCCATAGATAATAAGTTGTGAAATTTATACAGTAGGTTAAGATAGGTTGGGTTTAATAAAATAATTTAAATCAAATAGCTATTTAAAAGCAATATTGAAATTTATACAGTAGAATAAGATAGGTTGGGGTTAATTAAATAATTTAAAAACAAATAGCTATTTAAAATCGAAATTTATACAGTAGGTTAAGATTTTAAAATCCAACCAATCACAACTTTGCCCATTTCTATGCTGTAACTCTATAATCCAGAGAGAAAAAACTTTTGTGGAATTTTGACAGCTCTACCACGTATTGTGAAGTATCCCCCATCTGGTCGATATCTAGAATGTGTAAAAAAATCATTGCTCAAATGTTAAATTCCAGGGAGAAAATCGAGGAATACGTTTGTATTGGAAGCTGCCGCGAGTCACGTGGTGAAGTGCTCGCCGCTAAGTTTTAATGAATTTATCCACAAATAAGCATTGTTATTTTCATTTCATTATTCCAATCTTTCATAGATATCTTTTTTAGAGTAGGGAATCGAACCTTGTAGAAACTATACAACTGAAACCAAGTAAACTGGTATAAAAAATTTTAAAGACTGGGTTTAAAAATAAACATTAGAAAAAAGTAAAAAGAATAAGCAATCCTTTTTAGTTTGGCTTTGAACAGAAGTAAAATTCATGGCACAATGACCCAGAAAAACGTTATTTTAACAGCTTATTACATTGAAAATATATAATCGCTCTATGAAGAATATTGTATAATCGCAAGTTTAGATATATGAAACTAGGCATGCATTTTGCTATCTTGTCTTAAATGATGATCTTGATTTGTCTTAAATGGTTTTGCCATGAAATGTTTTATATGTTATTAAGAATTTGTTTTACATTTTGATAAAATGCTAAAATTATGCTGAATTTACACGTGGCAATCTGTAGGAGTATTTTGTAATCTTTGATTGCCAATTTACGGAGTAATCATAAATATAAAACCATAATTTTACATGTTTATCTAATATTCATAGTAAAATCTGTCTACACAAAGAATTTATGCTCATTTTGCTGTTTAAAATCAGTCTAGGAAAACTCGCTTCAGTCGTTAAATATTCTTTATACTAAATATTGTAATTCAAAATTTTTCATTTTAAAAACCCTAATCGAATCCCTAATTTGAATCCTAATCGTCCATGCGCTTTGTAACTGCAAAGCGTGTTGTGTTCTAGCCTTGTGTACTCATCTAATTTTAAAATCAATGGATCTTTTTACATTTTACTGTTCAAATCTGTTTTAACTGTTCCAGTTTAGAATTACATAGTCCATGCGCTCGGTAGCTGCAGGACGACTTGCCCTTTGTGCAGCGCTCATAAGGTTTTTTTAATGTGAAATCACCATAGAAATAATCCTTAAATGAGTGTTATAATAATTCAAAGTTTACTAACGAAATATTATATTAACTCAACGGAAAAATTATAAATTCTGTCGTTTTTTTCCACTATGGGATTGACAGCCAAAGATTATTTTATAACACCTACACATACACATTACCACATATAAACGAGCTCTTAAACATGCATAAAATAATATATCGGGAAAAAACTATCTGACATTTTTAAAAATATTTTTTTTTTAAATGTATTTCAATCTCTAAGGCTGAAAGCCATACTTGTTATTAAGCTGCAACCTGAATATGTTTAGTGCATAGAATTGTAATTAAAATTGTATGCGTAGAACAAATTCTGTATGTAATTCTTACATACATAGATAGTGCCAGAATTAAATTAGATTTATGTCACAAAGTCAGATAGTTTTGGCCTGACTTAAGTTAAATTAACACAATAAATTGAAAAAGCTTTACTAAAAGCTGAGATGAAATAATGAAGTAATGGAATTAAGTATGTAGGTAGGTACAGATTTTCCACAAGTTTTTTTTTCTGAAGCAGATGAAGATATTTTTAGTTGAAGTAATGAGGAAGTCTAGATATTAAAAGACTCTCTCTCAATCATTCATATAATTTAAAACAAGCAAAATATTCTAGCCGAGTCATTCAAGTTTCGCAATATAGTCTTGCTCAATTTTTCAAAGAAGAAGTATTGCTGAAACATTCAAAATTAGAAAAATAGTCTTACTAAAAATACTCTGAATTTACTATTGACTAAAATTCAAAATTATTCCAGGTCTTGAATTAAATATTAATAATCGAAAAATCGGCAAATGAAGAAAATGTTATTTTTTCGAATATTTCTAAACCTACAAGCGAGCGAAAAATACTCCCTATTTCCGTACGATACTTTCTATATTATCAACAATATAAAAATTCACATACACGGGACAGAATGCATTCAGAGGTGTGCAAGAGGTAATACGTATATAACATACCTAGTTACGGATTGTGACAACAACCATTTGGTGGGGGAACAAGGCGGCCATTTTGTGATGTACAATTAGGAAAGGGGGCAAGCAAACACCATTCGGACCATAACACAGAACAGGGGTAAAGAAATATTGGGAAATTACAACGGAATAACAAACTTTGACTTCAATTTGTCGTTTCTGTACATTTTTGACAGGATGTAGGAATACTACAGAGGGAATATTATTACTGTATTAAAACTACTGCTAAATAGGATTTGATGCACGTTCGGTAAGGTCAGGCTAGCATCACATATTTTGTAGAATTTATCTACAGAAGTGTTAATGTAGCAGTTGAAAATATTGTATATCAAAGGATTTCTGTTGTCACGTGGAGTTAGGTGAAATTGATTAAAATGCATCAGTCTTTAGAGAATGACTCGGAATAGATTTGGATGTTTTATGAATTTTTTGGCTTGATAAAAAGTTAATAGTTTATATTGAATTAGCATTATGTTACTTGAATGTGTAATGTGATAAGGCAAAGTTAGACTATGTTTTTAAAGCGGTACTATGTTTATACTAAATGTGATATGTGATGTAAGGAGGTTAGATTAGAGTTCTAGTGAGGTGATATGCAGTGGCTACATTACACAATGTTGATATGTTGTATAAAATTTGATTCGCTGCATGTGATTTGAGGTTAGGATGAAATGACTGTAATGTTACGTAAAGTTAGCTTGATTTCTAGATGGGTTAGGTTAGGTTTGTTTAAGTTTCTAGCTTGGTTAAGTTGTGTTGATGCAGGAAAATAGGTTTAGGTTAGAGTTCTATGGATATGTAACAACACTGTAAGATGTGGTCAGGCTAGGTGAGCATCTAGATCATCATGGCAAGTGTAAAACCAAAACGTTAGGTTATGTTGATGTGGTGCATTGGATTAGGTTAGGTTATTTTCTCTGTTATGTAACACTGCGAATGAAGTCAGGTTAGGTGAGCAAAGCCAAGTAAGATTGGGATGTTTAGTAAGGTGTCTAGCTTAGTTAGGTTCTGTTGGTGCGGTGAGATGGGGTCAGGTTAGGGCTCTAGTGGCTGTGTAACAAGTAAGGTCAGGTCGGGTGAGCTGCCGGCACGCCCAGGCAGGTGAGGCCAGGTCAGGTTAGGAGTTGAGGCTGAGAGCGGACCCGCCCCGTGTGAGGGCCAGCGACGGGGGCCCACTCACCAGGGATGTGGTCCCGAATAGCTTGTACCAGCCGATGACGATGTTGGCGAGATTCAGGTCGTCCAGCATTATCTGGGCAACGCCCATGAACACCTTTTTGCCCTCTATCCGCCCGTAGTCGCCCCAAACTGTCACCTGGAATCAATCACATTAATATAAGCATTCGCAAGCCACCAGGAACTACAAATTAAGGTTATTAGACTGTGTATAGAGAAAATTTGCATCCTAGGTATCGGAAATTTAAATGGAATGACTGGTAAAAGCAGTTAATATGTTTCCTTTTTCCTGGTGTACATTTAATATTTCAGGGGGCACTATATTGGTGTTCCAACTGCAGTATATCTTGATTATTTATATAAGAAATACTTATTATTAATTTGAATCATTTGAGATTTTATGACATACTTGCCCAAATATTTCTGCTAAGAGGCTGCTTTCTAATAGTCTGAAATAACTCTACCAGAAAGCAGCAATCAAATAATAGTGGATTTCAATCTAGAGATTCCACTCCGAAGTTTGTAAATAGTTAAAGAACCACTAAAAACCACAATTAATTATAGTTTGCATAAACACCACCATAACTCTTCCTAAATTTATCTCTTCTATACTATATTGGTTCAAGGCGGTGGCTGGGAGGTCCCTAACTGTCTCCCGACAGCCCTGCGTCCTCACCTGCAGAATGCAGCCTTGGAAGGCCTCCCGGAAGGAGAGCTGCTGCTGGTAGAGAGGGTCCAGGGTACGCCGGGCAGTGGAGGTCTTGGCCTTGGCGACGCACTTCTTCCCATTCACCAGGTACACCTTAACGTATGGGGCTGGAAGGACGCGACACCCCTGCTTCGCTTGGAGTCCTCGAGCTCTTATCACCTCCACCTAGAAGATTATTCAAAATTATGTCAATATAAATAATGAATATTTTTAAAATATATTTGAGATTTCTAGAGAATGTCTTTGCAATAATTTATTTGTTTATATCACATATTACAATTTATTTATTTTTTCTTAATAAAATACCTTGCTAGGCAAAGCCCGTGTTGAAGTATTCATTTACAAACTTTGGTAGATTATCTTGAAGAGTTAAAGTGAAGAAATTCCAAGCTTCAATTGTTCGTTTGTGAAAATGCGCTTTTAATAATTGAAAATCTTATTCTTTGATAAATAGATATACATACATATACGACGAGTAATAATAATATAATCTAGCATTTTTAATGTACAATGCTCTTGAGGCGAAAAGCGTGCTATAAAAATTATGCTACAATATGTACATATATAAAAATTATTATTTAATATACAAACGAGTGGTGGCCTAGTGGTAGAGTCATAGTCTTTGAATCTAAAGATCCCCAATTGGAATCCCCACTCTGCCACGATTCGAGTCCTATTTTCAAGCACAAGCTTGGGTTTCATTGAAAGTAGCATTTGCAAATATGATTGCACAGATTTTTTTTTACTAAAAAATATAAATATTGAAATAATAACCTCTAAAAATCCTTTCTGATAGCACATGGACAGTTGTATATCTCCCAGCGCGGGGGCACCAAGCACCTGCCTGCCGACCAGCTGGCCGGGCCCCAGGCCCTCGATGAAGTCGTGCAGGCCGCCCCCGCCGCCTGCGCCCCCGCCCGCCTCGGAGGAGCCCCCGCTGCTCGCGCCGCCGCCCCCTCGCACTCCCGGAGACCATCTGATCATGGTGAAATAGGTTAGGGAATGAAATGTACAGGTGGAACTTTGATTATCCGGATCCAATGGTTTTGTATACAGGCTGTATTTGATATTTGATACCTATTTTTTTACAATTCTGGTTCGGATTTCTGTTTACTTCTATGTAAATAATATTTTTTGCTGGTGTAAAAGTTCTTAACTGGATTCTTTTTTTTTTTTTTCTCATAGAAAAATTATGTATTAACACATTATTATCCGGATAATCAAGATATCTACTGTATCTTCACACCAATATTATGGTCATAATGAGCTCAGAAAGGTCTTTTTTTAATTTAAGGTATATTACTACACAACCTCAAATATGTAAATTATTATAAAAATAATAATATACAAAGCTTGTCAACATATACTTTTTAAAATATAAAAACTTTAATTTTTGTCTATGGATATAAAATCACAAAATCTATGTTTAAAGAAAAATATATTTTACAGCCTAAAAAAGCTGTAGGTACCTCTTGAGGTCTTTTGAGGCTCATTATCACAATTTCTACCGTATGGAATACATTTTTGAAAAATTATTGTACTTTTTGTTTTTATTTTTGAATATTAAAAAGATGGAAGCTTTTTATAAGAATTGACTATTATTTTATTGAATTGGAAAAAAAATAATTCACAAAACATTAAAGAAATTACATCAAATAAGTTCAAGATGCATTGCAAGCTAGATTATTATCTCAAGCACAAATTGTAAGGGCAAAGTTTTTAAAGGTATATTTTAAAATTTAGCAAAGCTTACGTATCGAAGATTATGTATTAATTAATTTTACTTACCTGGGAATTTCAAAATGGTACACACTTAGAGAATTCAATGCAAGACAACACTTATTTATGTCTTTAGGGCAAAACAAAGAAACAGCGGTTTATTGTCAAAAAAGATATAGAGTAACGTGGTGAAAAATAATCGGTTATAATAAGGGATCATTCATTTTGGTGACAGTACAACAAAGATGGATTCATTATTAATCAATGAGAGACAGTGGAAAGGTTTTATAGAGGAACATTCAAAATTAAAACTAGATTGACCATAGATAAAGGAATTCACATGTTCTAAATTTATTTACAATCTGAAAATATCTGAGACTCTTTCCTATTTTTCTTGACTAGCTTTAAATCTGTTTAAAAAATAAAATACAAGAATGTAGTTTGAAAAGATTTTAAGCCAATTTATTTTTAAAAAATAGTTGACACTAAAGAAATAGTTTGAGATAAAATGTGTCCTAGTGGATTTTTTCACCTTTTAATTAACTAGGCATACTAATTGTTTTTTTTATTGCTAGATAAATCTAAGCTTTTTTCCTGATTAAAAAATCATAAAAGTAAAGATATGAAAATAAAATACATAGGTAACAAGCATAAATGACATATATAGAGGCACACATGACAGGCAGATTTAAGAATACTCTGAAATAAACCAAAAAATTAAGTCAATAAAAGGTATAAAACACATCAAGAGCAGGTGAAACATTGAGATATTTTGGTGTGAAAAGATTTATTGGCGTGCTGGTATAAATTTTAATAAAGACTTGTTAGTATTTCAAGGAAAATTTATTTCAAATGGGCTCTATCAAATCAGTAGCCACAAAAATTGGGATAGTAAAAAAAATACTATGAAATCATTTTAGTACTTTTATTAATTTTAATTGCTTAGTATTGGCAATCCGAAAAGCATTTTTTTTTTCTGCACTATTTGCACTTTTTGTAAACACATATATCCTACCTTTACTGCTAAAACAGATTATTAATGGCGTGTATCATAATGTTGAGAAAAAATTGTAACATATTTATCTGCATACCTTATTAATGATGTATGTTAGATTGTTTTTAACATTCACTATAAACTTATGCGTCAGCGTCTTATCGCTTACCAAGTTTAACCAATATAAAAAGGTTATTGTAATAGCAGTTCAAAGTCGACTTGTGGTTAAGGTTTTGCAATAAAGGGATGATAATATTATCTGTATTTTAATGATGCTTGATAAAAAAAAAACCATTGGCTAAGTCATTAAAAGTGCAAAGAGTATTCGGATAGCCAAAGAAAGGTTGAAAATCTATGGAGTTTACTGTTTTAAAAGTCAAAACGTCACTTTAAATTCAGTTAAGAGATCCCATATTGAGAAAGCGACAGATTGCATTGAATACAAAATTGTGCGATATCAAATGTATGGCAAACAGGAGCACAACGCCAGCAAAATGTAATACAGGTATATAAAAACATGCCCAATGAGTAGTGAGTATATTGATAACAGTAAATAGAGGTGACACACACAACGAAGATAGACAGGTCCAATACAGCAGCAGCGATCACGGACACCAACAGCCAGATACCTACTCGGTAGCGGTAAGATCAAATAGAGGAAGGAAGGAAAAGTGAAGGAGATGAAACACTAATCTATCTCACCTAGATACCTAACCTAATCTAACTATAAAATCAAGTTACTAAATAAACAGGGGCTGAGGCATGGCCACGAATTTTCAAATCCTCATTACTTTTGTCTCCAAATAGGAAAATTATGTACGCAATGAAGTGCGATATCGCATATTGAAAATGGAAAAAGTCAGACTGCGCCAGGCCAGGCCATCAGTTTGTTGATCCGACCCAATCTCCTAAGCCAATTTGTAGCGTTAGCAGAACAAACTATGCATTTTCCTCCGTGTTTATCCAACATTTCATTTGCTAAGTTTGAAAGATTAGAAACTTCTAAAAAAAGATGACTTCTCTTGACGATTGAATCATTAATTGTTCTATTTAACACTATCCAACATCAAAAATCTTATAAAAATTATTGGTGTAGTGAGTTTTGAGATGAGATATGGAAAAAATATTACAACTACATCCGGAATCAAATCTAGAATACATTGTATTCTCTCCAATATAGTTAATTTGCTGAATCCTATAATCACTCAACTTGCTACTATATTTTTCTCAATAAATACAACCCTGAGTTTAGAGATATATAGTGAACTTATAAGATTGTAGTCTCTGACAGTTTACAGAATAATTATGTTTTTATTTCCTCTCACTAATATTCTTTTTCTGAAAAAAAACTCTATGTCGACTATTGAATTAGAGAGCTAAAATTAAAATGTAGTAGATAAGAATATTGCATGTGTAGAATGTTGTAGAGTGCAGAGTTAGAAGTTTATCCTTGATTTAGCAAACAGTTTCTTTTGTCCTGAAGTTGTTTATTTTAAATTCTATGCCTAAAAACTTACATTACAGGTGACCTATTTCGTAAATTTTAGGGATTATTGAATTAAAAACCGAGACATAGACACTCGTCGGCCATCTCCTTAAGCATATGAAAGGAGATAGTCGACGAAATGTGACTGACGCCAAATTATTTGATTTATTAAAAGAAAATAAAAAATAAGGAAAAAAAATTGTAGTACATGGCCCAGACAGCCAAATCACCATCGCCTGATGACAGTTATGTACATACTAGGTTATAATATCAACTCCAACGTGTTGATTTCAACGTTACAGAACTATTGTTGACTTTTTGTTATTTTGACTTGAAAATTTAGGTGCCAAAAGACCATTTCACGGATACATCAACTATTTTGATTGGTGTTAAGTAAATTAGTATAAAAGAAACTTCATTCTTGAAGATGTCAATTTTCTATTTTAAAAGTGAAATCTTAGACCCTCCTTATTAAGCTCAAATCCTAAAATCATCACAGATAGCGAGCATAAAAAAGGCTAAACCAAGGGGCGAAAATGTATTCACAAGAAAATACAAATTTTAACTATGATTTCATCTAATAATACTGTGGTGTTAAAATATGCATGTTGTGGTCAAGAAAAAAAACACATTATGCCCTCCGACTCTTAAAATGCAGGAAAACAAAAAATATATTTGGCTTAAGTGTATCCAGAGGCACCTTTGTATTATAGAAGAATTATTGCCAACATAGATCCTTTAGGAACAGTTATGCACACTTCATACGGGACTGAAGACTGTACAGTTTCTTGTGCAGTTTGCAAACTGTCCCATATAAAGCAAAACTGGATGGAATATTGAGTAGTCGGCGCGACATTTGGCTGACAGTTAAAGTTTTTTTTATCTAAAAGTTAAAGTAGATATTGATAATATTGAATGCTTTTAAAAACATAAAAACAAATAACATATTTACATTATTAGCTATATTAACAACTTCCTGTGTGTAAACAAACGATAATAACTTACGATCGCACTTAAAAAATATACATATTTAGTGTGTCTTTTGACTGACTGTACACTTTTCTGAACAAGAAACTGTACGGACTAATATATATTGTCTAATTTGTTAAATAACTTATTGAAAAATGGAAAACATCAATGGTTTTGTAATATTTTCATCTAATTTACTGCATCCAAAGAAAAAGTGATGCGCAAGTTTAGTTTAATGTAAGATGCACATTGGATTGAGTGGAGGTAGACAGTTGCTAAATCAAGGATTCGTGAGTAAAACAGTTGTGGTCTGATTAGGAAAGAAGTATTACACTGGATACACAGTCATGTTCATACCAAGTGAGGAGAGACAAGTAGATTTTTCAAGAGAACTTCTATTTTACATACACATATAAACAAGATATACCAAAAGTGCAGAAATTAAACTGTTTGTGCAACACAATCGTGCAGATTGGATTCATTTACCTACTGATAAACATAGAGATCATAAAAAGTTACATCAATATTTTGAAAATGCATCTTTGGGTAATAGGTTATCCTACCTACGTTTTTTGGGAGAAGTGTGTGAATTTGAATGTGGGTTTGAAAAATGCAAATGTCACTTAAAAAAGCACTGTGTAGGTACCAAAAATTTTATCGTTTCTTTTTAAAAATTTCAATATGCACGTTTTTGAGGTTAGAACTGATCTGACAGTAGGTTAGGTTAGCTTTGTTGTAAACAGGTAGGTACTTTGTCCATGTAATTTATTGTGTCGTTTTGACTCCATCCAGTTCTGATTCGACTTTAAAAAAAGTTTAGTTGAAAACTATTGTCTTTGTGCATGTTTTATGTGAAATCTGATGATGTGTACTATGGTCAAAGGCATTATTCCACATTTAATTATGATAATATTTCAGTTTATGATAGTTTCCAACATTAAGAACAAATTTATAAAATAATTTATGCAGAAAAAAACATTATGTACTTTTGCACTACAACACAAAAATTGAGTTTTTGTTGGATAAATTCTTTGACCTAAACACAATGTGTATGCATGGTAAGTTAGGTTAGGTTTGGTTGTTATAAGAGCAGTTGTGTATGAAACAAAAAGTTCTGTTGAGTTTGAAATGTGAAGTTTACATTGTATGATATACGGTAGCAATGCTTCAATGTAGGGAAGGTCAGGTTAGGTTAGGTTGGGTTGACACTGGTCAGGTTAGGTTAGGTTACACAAGGAGTCCTGGATTCCACGGCAGCCCCGGTACTTACGATGAGGCCTCGGAGCTAGATATGGAGGCAAGGCTGGGGGCCCTCGGCGCTGCGGCCGGCAGGACCTCCTGCGAGCGCTGGATGCTGCCTGCTGAGGCTCGCTTGCGCCCCCCATCCGGACCCCGCCACCTCTACACGCGCAATGGACACGGTTCAGACTTGCCTCACACTCATTGTGACGTGATGGATGCACATTGGACAGCCAAATCGACAAAAGATTTATATATTTTCAGAATGTCAGAAAGAAAAAAAGATTAATTAGTGTGTACATGAAAAAACTCTTAAAATCATAACCATTATCTTGATTCTGACCAAGAACTTCTGTTCTGTTCTTGGTTCTGGTTTTCTCTGGAAAAGGAGACTTTAAAAATGTCATAATTGTTAAGCGAATCTTGGCCAAGCTATGAATTTTTTCTATGCATAAATCTTTCTTTTACTAAACCACAAAATAATGTTTTTAAAATATGATTTATGTTGAAAAATTTTTGCTTGGATAAACAAAACGATGTCCAATGTGCATACATTCAAATCCAATAACATAGGTACATTGAATACATAATACTTAAAGCATGTTTTTTTTTAATAAGCTGCATAGTGAGACACCTGTCTGTGACTTTCTAAGTAATAAAATACTAGACAAAAGTGATGTCACAACATGAGTGAAGATTTCTCTGGTGATCTAAATAATGTCGCCATAGACTGTAGACTTGGCAGTTTATCTAAATTGCCTTTTTTCATCATAGCGACAATTTAGGCTGAAATTCATAATGTCTTACCCATGATAAAAATTTGTTCTACACATAAAATTGTAGTTCAAATTCTATACCCAGAACATATTCCTGTCACGGCTTAGACTGTGAATTAACAATTCGTCAATATTAGTATCGAATAGGTATTAGAGTTGACAGTATTGAAGATGCAACACATCTACCAAAACTTGGCAACAATTTGTAGGCTACAAGATGCCGCCGATTAACCCATGAACATGTCACTTTGCAAAGTATTGATATAGCGGTGACCATAATATTTTGGTGACTTCTAAAACGCACAAAAATATTTTCTCTTAAATCATAGCATACAACACCTAAATGTGTAAGGGTTAGTGTAAAATTAAATCAATTTGATAATTAAATGTTGGATTATCTACAGTCCTGAAAAAAAATCATTGTTAGTAGAGTTAATGAGTTGACATAACTATGAAATTTTAATGGTAACAACCTAACACCTAAAACAAGTCAAATTATTTACAAAAATATTATTTTAGAGTACAATAACTTTACTTCATTCTACCTACTTTGTTTTAAAAATAAATGCTCATGGGTAGATAGGTATGAACTTTAATAATTAAAAAAACATTCCATTCTTATTTTGAAACTTAGGTACTAGCTTTTAAAAATATGGCCACACAGAAAATATTGCATGTCCTGATAACTTTATAATTTTCAAAAATAAATAAATGCTTCACT
>JAGVSP010001918.1:0-37298 GCA_022494985.1 Micrasema minimum
GGGTAAGTTTGAAATAAAAAAATTTTTTTTAAACTTTATTTTTAGTATTATTTGCTAATTGGTAAATTTTAAAACTTGAATAAAAAACCCCTAAAAAAAAAAATTTTTTTTAAAACCCCCGCCAAAAAAAATGCTTAAAAAAACAAACGAAGTTTTAAAAGACTCAAAAAACCGGTAAAAAATAAGCTTTTTCTTAATTTTTTAATTCGACTAAAAAAAAAATAATGGACAATAAACTTAAAAATTTTTTAAAACCAATTTCCAAATTTCGAAAAAATTTGACTTGGGAATAAAATCAAAGGCAAAAAAAAATAGGCCCCATTTTTTTAAATTATTATACCCCAAAACAGGCCCCCAGATAAACGCCTAATCCCATTCGTTTCCGATTTCTGTCTCTGTTGGGTACAATAATACTGATTAGCCCGCATGGGTCTAACCATAATTTTCTAAAGTTTGTAAAAATTCAAAAAATTGTTAAAAAAAATATATTTATGGTTTTAAAAATAAAAAAATTGGAGGAAGAGACATCTTCAGGGCGTCTTCTAAAAAGTAATTAAGCTCGGAAAGAGCCTTACCCTACACCAATGAAGAAGATTGCCTAAAAAATGCTTAACAATCTTCTCAAACAGATGTCACTATGAGGAAAAAAAATGTTAAAAAACTGTTGATTAAACCAACTCAAATGTGGAAACTTCTGTACAAACTCAAACATATATAGTATAGTTTCAAAATTATGTCATATATGGTTGTCAGATGATGGGCGGAATAGGGAATGTTGTAGTACACTCAAGTGGCCATTTAACCACCCAATGACAGGTCATAAAGCCCTGTACACGCCTAGATAATCCCACGTTCGTTTTCAGAGTTTCTCGGTCTCTGTTGAGATATCAATAATATCTGACATCAGCCCAGCATGGGTATAATCCAGTAATTTGTCAACAACTATTTGTATACGTTCAAAATGTATATAATTTGATTTTGTAAGACATTTTTCCGCCTCGTAGCACAGTGGTGACGCATTTGGCCACCGTGCACGAGGTCGCACGATTGATTCGAAATACATGTATTTTTTTAGAAGTACACATTATATAGACGCGCTGCACGCGAAATCATTTTTCATGATTTAAAAATCATATATTTGACCAACGTTTAATGACAGATTGCAATCCTCCGTGCAGACCTACCACGACTTAACCTAACGGAACCTTGCTGATCTACCCGAATAAACATATTGTGGTAACAAGATGCCTTATCTGCGGATAGGTCTACCTGATGGCATACTTCAGATTGAGAAACGATGCTCTAAGTCTCAACCATTTTGTGGGTGTGTTTTTAAATCCTACTTTATGTCTTTCCTTTGTGCAATTGCTACTGTAGGGGTGGGAAGAAAGAAGGGATAAGAAGGAGGAAGAGTACCGTAAACACTACCCTCTACCGGAAGTACGAAGCACACCGGAAGTACAGCATAGAGAAACGGATGTCCCATATTAAATTTCTTCCCTGCTACTGTCTATTTGCTTACCTACGTGGTAGTTTCAATCCGTAAAATGAACTCGCAAAACATTAAAAAGATATTTTATTGAATAAACTAAATTGCAGAATGGATTTCAAAGGAATGCAGATATTGTTCATATAATCTTGTCATTGGCTGGGTTAAGTAAGTGTGTTAAGTTATGTATGGTTTTCAGATGATGAGCGAAATCGGGAAAGTTGTAATCTTGAGCCAGCCAATGACAAGATTCACTGCACTTGGTGTTAAAATGCAGTACCCTATGCACCAATGGGTGCGAATAAGGAAATGTTGGGATTAATAATTTGTAAAACGTTGTTGGTCAAGCCAGAATAAGTACTTCATTTTACAAGGATTATCTATGGTTAGGCCAATATGTAGGTACCCACTATTTTTTTGAATTCATGTTCCAATGTGGTTCGACAACATATGAATAACGCCGCTACGCTCCTCGAATCAACTTCTTCACTTTGTCATCGCCGCCGCTATATAAGTTTTTCGCTATATATTTGTGTTTTCCTCGTCATCTGTGTGTGCCATCAAGTTTAGTGTCTATCACCGCCGTCTCCAACTATTGGATTCATCAATTCGTCCGCCGCTTCGCAGTCACGAGAAGATCAGGGAAGAATCTCAGGTTAGTGGACGCCTTTGCATCTGACTTATCCTGGGTATTTCTTGTATTTATGAAGTCATAACATATTACATATCGCCCACGTAAACGCCCGCTGTTGGAAATTTGTCTAACAATATTAGGTATTCGATTTTGTCATTATCTCTTTAATTTTCGAAGTAATCATCCCCGCCTGGAGTGGCGCTATTTACACGACACTCCAGTTGTTTTTCAAAAAGTCACCTCAAAAGCACAGCAAGTAGACTATAATAATCGTATTTACCAGTTTTGGGGTTAATTTGCTGACAATCAATAATTTCACCTTATTATTAATTAATTTCCGCTCTATATGGAGCATATGGATTCTACTAATTGCCTCCAAGCTAAGCTCCCGGCCGTCAGTTTTCCGTGCATCTTTCCAAGTCTGGTCCATGTCTTGTATTTCTGATACTTACTTACTGCTCACGAAGTCCTAGCCGTGTCTTGAGACATTATTTCTCGGAGTCCGTCTACCGATTTTCTATAGTTTTAGACCTAGACCCTACGATAAACGATAATCGTGAAGATAGTTTCTGACCACCATTTAATTAGTACATCGATTAAATTGATTATTTTGTTAGGTACGCTGACCATCCATTATACTTGATTGCTTTGGGAAGCAATTAGCCAAGCAGATTAATTGTATTAAGGTCATCATGTCATGCCATAGCTTGCTCAATAGTTTGTGGACTTACAATTCAGTACCAGGATCGAAACCAATGGCAGAATAAAAAAGTTTTTTGTAGAACAACAATTTTTTGTAAACAAAGTTAACTTACTATCTTTATTATTAAATTTATTTAAAAATTATACGAAGGTTCTGGAAGATTAGTATATAAAATTTGACAAAAAATGCATTCATTTATATGTTTTGATAGAGGAAACAGGATTGTATCACCAAGTCAGATAAATAGGTAAATACAATTATATAATTCACGATTTCAAACTAACACCTATGTAGGTATATAATATTTTGGGTAACTTTAACAAGCTTCTACCGTCTTTATTTACAGCATTTCCGGATAACTAAAATTTTGCTCAAAATGTGAAAAAAAAAAACAAATTTTTATATGTACATCACAATAACTTTCATACATAAAATTTAAATTTCATCTTCTTTCGCCTCGTTCGCTCCTATGTGGAGCATGTGAACATTTCTTGATCCCTCCAAGAGACCGTATCGCCGAGCATCGGCCAGTCCCACGTTAGGCCTGCATCCACCAGCTTCGCCGAGTGCAGCCGGATGATGATCATCTATGGTCTACCAGAACAGTGGGATCCCGCAGGTATAAAGAAGAGGCAGCTCTCCCTAGTCATCCGGAATACATGTCCAAACCAAGTCGACCGCGACATCACGACTCCAGTTATTGGAGGTTGCTGCGCCCGTTCCCGGACGTTAACTTTGGTTATAAAGTCAAATCACCTAATGTTCTATACCTAGTATTCTTCTCAGACTCTTGTTCTCAAAACTCAACAAACGAGCATCCTGAGCTTTTTTTGGGTCTTTTGGTATTTGTAGAAGACGCAAGCGCGTGAAGTTCCAGTTTAAATTAAATTTTATTGACTTGCCAATCGTCTGCTTTGAGTGTAAACCTTCTACCTAAAGCGGAAATTCTTCAAACAAATTGCTTCATTTGAAGGTGGTGGTGGCAGGTCACTTTGATTTATTTTGGAATAGGACCACAGGTCTTACTCAGAAACGCCGAGTAAATTATTAATTGATGAATTCTAAATATTTAGTCTATGCGACACAAAAATTTCAACGATACACCCCTTAATAATAATAATATGAGATAAAACGGTATCAATTAATTCAGTAGTGCAGTTTATTATAGTCAGTAGGCGTTCAGAGCATTCCAGACCAGACCATGTCATGGCTTGAATAGCGTCCCGAGGAAATGCATTATAAGGCGAGCGACAGGTGTATGTAGGTGGGAATAATTACTATCCCAAATGAGATCATTAACACGTTCAGTAATTACAGCCATATTCAGGAACTGCTGATTTATGTAACCACAGAATATACGAGTATACCAACATGCAGTAATAATCGACAGGAACGATTTGTACGGAAATAATGGTGCCAAATTTATACTCGTATTTTTTTTTATACTCGATCGAGTATCAAATTTATATCATGATAAAATGTAGACCAAAGCGCGTTTAGATCATTATGAATTTGTCGTTAACTGAATCCAGAACTATCGTGTTACGTTAGAGTTTTTGCACATATCATTAAAGCTCAAAGTTTGTGCTTTTTTGACTCGGGTAAAACAATAAAAAATATAAGCAAAAAATTATCGCAAAAAATTATGGCAACTATAGTAGCGTCTCTTACATGAAGGTTGAGTTTCTGGCTTCACGTTAAGTGACGCCGATTCCGGGTTCGATTCCTGTATGATAAAAATTACATAAAAAGTGTTTTTTTCGAGCCTAAGTTACCTTGTCTTTTGATGCATTACATATAAGTTTAAAAAACAATTAAGCGTTTAATACACGAGATGTGAAATTCATAAAATTTGCAGAACACTCATTGCAAGGAAAAGCTTAAAATTCTGAGTAAAATCTATGTGTACATTATAAAATAGCAGGACTTATGCAATTAGTAACAAATATTTACTACTTTTTGAAGAAATATGTGAACGTTTTAAATTTGATAAAATTTTCAAAGTATTAGGAAAAATACGTAAGCCGATTGTAAAATATTCTTTTTGACATAAAATAATTGTTTTTCTCTTTTGAATTTCAAATTCTTACTTTAATTTTTTGTTTTCCCCGGCTTAGCAAAGGGTCTCAAAAGGACGTTATTTGGGATAAAAAAAAGCCATCAAATGGAAAAGTTGGAAAACAATTTAAGAGAATTCTCAAGAAATTAATATTTTTTGAATGACAGTAATGTGAAAAGAAGAATTCATTTTCAAAAGAATAAATAGTTAAAAATCCACAGTAGGCATTACGCAAAACAGGTATAATTATTTGATTTCCCTAAATTGTAAAACAGTCCTTGTTTTTCGGAAAAAAGGAAACATTGTTCAAATCATTATCAAGTTTTATGAAATAATTAATTGCTACAAAAATTTTAATCTGTTTCATTCAACATTTCGCCTTTGGTGAGATATAAATAAAATAAAATTTATCATAAAGCTTATTTCATTTTTTTCCCTATCTTCTTAAAAAATCTTTTTCAGATTTTTTATTACAGTTATTACCAATTTAAAACCTTAAGTTCTATCTTATCAAAGAATGGTTCTATTTGTCTGACTGTCTGACATATCAGGCTGTAGAGTTGAAGAAATAAGATTCACCAGAACCTGACCATTCTGACCAAGCTAGAAGAGACTTTTATTTTGTTTATCCTTCAGTTGGTCCTTTGCGCTGTAATGAAATTTCGCAATTCCCACCAATACAACGAGCGCCTTTTGCTTTTACAGTCAACTTGACGAAACAAGTGAAATAAGTGCTTTTTGCATTTAAAATGGTTTCCTTAAGAGCAAACTCCACCACGTGACTCGCGGCTCTTTCCCATACAAACGTTTTTTTTTTTTTTTTTTTGACCAAATGCGTGTTTGTATCATCTCATTTTTTCAATAATTTATTTATCTCATTTAACAAAAAAAATATCAAAAGAATAAGGCGATGCAAACACGCATCTAGTCGATATCTAAAAAGTGTGAAAAAATCATTGCTCTAATTAGGATTCAAGCCAGTACTTACTCATTGGGAGTGAGTGCTGGCATATTTTGGTTTTTATTTATTGTTCCATAAGTTGTTGCGGGTTACCTACTCGTTCTAATATAACGAGTTGCAGTAGGTAACCCGGCGTCTTTTATCATACTAGCCGTGGAGCAGAGAGAACAAGCCCTGTCTGCTCTACAGAGGCGACGGCCCAGCCAAGCCAACCATCTTGCATTTATCAGTTTTGCACTTTAAAATACATTCCTTTACCGAACCAAGTTACACAGTTTTATTTTCAACAATCTCCTGAGAGGTGCCCTACAGTCCCGCCTCGCTCCAAAAGCTATCGAAGTCTCTTCACTAATGTTAAATTCCAGGGAGAAAATCGAGGAATACGTTTGTATGGGAAGCGGCCTCTAGTCATGTGGTGGAGTATGCTCTTAAAGCTAGGCTTATACAACCACTTCTTTACCCCTATCCGCATTTAATGGTGCATAGGGTACTATATTTTTACAGATCAAGTGAAGTGAGTCTTATGAATTACATTAGTAATTAATTTGTTTCATGTCTTACGTTTCGAAAACTCTAAAGGAGCATTTGCTTGCAAAACTCAATGTCAAATATGTGTCTATTTTTAAAGGTTTTTTTTATTTGACGGCTACGGCTTTTACATTAATTCACAGTAATTATCCGTATGTATGGTACATTAAATTATTGGTACAGATTTGGATAGCAAGAGGACAGAATTTGACAGTTCATTATCATTATTATCATTATACTGATAATATATAAGATGTGTAATATATTACAATTGAGCCATTATAATATTAACTTGTCTTATTGTTTTGAGAGGTACCTATGGCAATATGACAGAGGGACACAGGATATTATCTACCACGACTATTATGGGAATGATAGTAAATTGTGTAACAATGGTATATTGTCATACAAATCATATTACCATTTGTAATCCAACTACCTGGAATCATAAGTAATGTGTACGCAAAATTGCGCCACTAAATTAAACATGGGCAATATAAAGATCAATTTATTTTTTTGCGCAATAATTATGATAGTGAAGGAACCCGTATGAGGGTGTTATCGCTAGGGTAAGAAATAGGAAATGGAAGTGGACTACGTAGGGTTGATAGGGGTGGAAGGAAATGCAAACTCTACTAACCTGCTTGTTGAAGACGTATTCTCGCGCGCCTTCCTGGTGTATGACTGGCGGTGTCTGTTAGCCTTAACCAGCTAGCAGCTTGTGAGCGCTTCACTACATTACTTGGAATTTATAAAAAGGTAAAGAATGCAACTCCTGAGCTGCGTCAAGGAGAGGTGTGGGGTAGGTGAAAATAATATTCTGGTTGGGTGAATAGGGAAAGACGATACTGTGTTAGTCTGAACATATTACATATTAATATATTAAAATAGGAATTATGAAGATACAGCTGTTTATTCAACTGTTCCACACGTTTGCATTACTTGTTCAAAAAAGTGTAAAAATCTGTACCTGATAGCCGAAAAGCCTCATTTATAAATTCATAGTTTTTCAGGAGATGCATTAAAGCGATTTTAAGCAGCTACTACTACTTTCCCTTATCCGCACCTAATGGTACAAAGAGCAGTGCGCTGGAACACCAAGTGCATAATATTTTTATCATTCTTATAACATGAAGGTAAGATGATCAGTCTGACGCTTCACTGCCAGTCCAAGGTATCACACGTGAAATAATAATTATTATGTTATCGTCTGGCTGGGCTATATATAAGTACCTACATACTAGGTACGTATGATAGAGAGCCTTAGCCATTCTGTCTATTTTAAAAAGCATTAGGTTCTCAGCATCCTGGACGTCCACTGCTGACAACCTGTCGGCAGTTTGCACCGAAGCTACGGGACGTGAACCTGACTCGGGAGGCTACATGGAAACTGGTGGCGGATCGCTTGGCTCGGAGGCAGTTTGTGGAATGCATATGCTCCACATAGGGAGCGGATATGAAATGATTATGATTTACTGATATGTGTAGAACATATTCAGGTACTAGGTTTGATTGACTTAACGATAGTGAAATATTTAGTCTTACGATAGTGAAATATTTAGTGAATTTATAATTTTTTTGTATTAAAAACTAACTTTCGCCATTTTGTCAACGAGTCGCGCTCGTGAATGATGAGTTTAGAGAAATTCCTTTCCAGAAGAGCTGACTTGGCCCCTTTGTGCGAGCATTTGGACTTTCTGCTCGGACAAATCAAACATTTACAGACTTAACAAAAAAATATACCTAATGACAAATCAAACATTCACAGACTTTAGAAAATACTGCTTTACTTCAATATACTTTCCCCTATCCGCACCTGATGGTACACACAGCCGGCACGGACTTGACATACCAAGTGCAGTGTATTTTGATCATTTTATTATATGATTAGTCTTACGCTTCAGTGCAATTCCAATGTATCACAGATGAAATATTTATAGGATGTTCACATTTAAATAAATATTTCATATCAACCCTGTCGGGGATCGAACCCACGACCTCATGCTTGAAAGACGAGGCGGACATAAGCTTGTTAAGATAAGCTTACTTCTTGATTAAAAATAACTAGCGAATCTTTATTTTTAATTCTCATTTCAAACAGTGTTTATTCAATGCCAATATTTAAAAATAAAGGATGCTCATTTTGAAGCAGGCGAGTTCGTTAGGGATTTAATAAACTTGTAGAAGAAAAATAAAAAGTGTTACGCCGTTAGAAAGCATAAGGAATATCGCACTTGACGTTACATCCAAATTTACTGACTTTTCTCCCTTTTATGTTTTGGCGACAGGAAAAACATCGTAACTAAAAAATATATAAAAATGTGTTGGTTGTCCAGAATACAGAAAGTATGCATTATTTACAGTTTTTGTGAACGATGCCCAATCTTCACTTCGAATTACATTTGCTGTATCTCGCTATCATGGTGGATCGTCGATGTAAATTTTTCGAATGTATTTGGTGGAGCTGAAGGATGACGGATTGGTAAAAGAGATAGCAAAAGTGTTGGCCGGTGACTGGGTTACTGAGAGGCGTCTAGTGATAATTATATGTTCATAATTAATATTTTTAATTAAAAAATATTTATTGAAAGGTAGGTAACGATGCAATTTTATATGGTAACAATGAGAAATCGCTAGATTCATCTTGTTAACTTGTGGATACGTTGGTTATTGCAGTGCTAGCGCTGATTTATTTCTGATATTGCAAAAAAAACACAAAATAAAAGTGTTTTTAAGTGCTTATTATTATTTTTATTTTAAAAACATAGTCTATCAATTATTTACCAATTTAAAATAAAAATCTTCTTGCGTTTGAACAGTCTGTTGTGAAGAGAATTGTATATTTTTTTGTTCTTTTTAGTTATCAGATTAAGTTACTGCTTTTTACCTTTCGTTTCAGATATTCTCTCCCTTATATTTCCTGTCGACTTTTCTCACGAGAACTCTCATTACGAGCAACCCTTGACTCTTGGAGGGGTTTCATTAATATGCCAAGGAAATTATTCTCGTCAAATTTTGCGACCGGCTGAAATCGACAAATCGATCCGGCTCAAAGGGTTCGGGAGCTCCGATAAGGATTTCCATTGTAGTGATGAGAGATATAACATGTTTTAATATTCAAAGTGATTTATTGACGATTTGAAGGATGTGTTAAAAGGGCGTTCTGTCTTAAGAGCATACTCCACCACGTGACTCGCGGGCGCTTCCCATTCAAACGAATTCCTCAACTTTCTCCCTGGAATTTAACATTAGAGCAATTATTTTTTTACACGATTTAGAAATCAACCAGATGCGTATTTGTGTCATCTTATTTTTTCGATATTTTATTTGTTATAGGAGATAAATAAATTATATAAAAAATAAGACAGTACAAACACGCATCTAGTCGGTATCTAAAATTTGTGAAAAAATCGTTGCTCTAATGTTAAATTCCAGGGAGAAAATCGAGGAATACGTTTGTATGGGAAAGCAGCCGCGAGTCACGCGGTGGAGCATGCTCTTAATAACATGCTTCGTATTATGTTAATAAATAAATAAAAATATTATCTAGGTACCTATCCAAAAGGTTGTACACAGTGCAAGGAGCGGAAGGGGATTGATGTTATTGATATGAGATATCTATTAACATATTTCTCAAGATGAAAATGCGGAAAATGAATGGGAAGGACACGTTCACGAGCGGCGAGTGGCGATGACATAAACAGCGAAGTAAAAATCATTGTATTCATACCTTTGAACAAGAATTTCGAAAGAAGTGACATTTCATACTTGAAAAATAATACTGTGTCTAGGTGTCTAGTTACCCACTACGTCACTCACCACGTCATCATCATCGGCATCTACGTCATCACTAGACATCTACGTCACACGTTTCGTGTATTGGCCTTATTGTTGTAGTCTTTGGACAGTGGAATTTGATAATAAGTGGTGTTATGAAATTAACCCTAGGAAGCGTTTATTTTTAACGCCTATTCTAGTGAATTCTTGTTCGAAGATATGAATCTGTATGACATTAGATTTTCGATGCTTAAATACATTTAATTTTCTTTACTCCTTTGTTGTTTTCGAGAATGGGCCTTCCCATTAGGTAGTATTGACAGAGTTTATGATTTGTCATTGGCAGAGTTTCGCAAAAATCCTGAAAACAATTTGGATCTTGGGTAAACATTCTTAGTAGAAATGTTTATCCAAGGTATTTTCGATGGTTTTAAATAAAAAAAGTATGACTGACATTTAATTCTAAGAATTGGCATTGAAAAGTGCTGTTTCTATATTTTAACCTGAAAAGTGGAATTTTCCTATTAAATTAAATATTCGTAATAATTAAACATTGCTGAAGTGTTCATTGTCTGAAATAATGAGTACAAAAACTTAATTCCACGTATAACAAATATTCTAGAAATAAGTTCATGAGCGCATTCGGAGTTCGGCGTTCGTAGGAAGTTTGTAACGAGACGTACTACAGTAATGAATAGATATATTGAAACAGTCCTTATTGTACGAAAGACTCCATCTTCTCAATCTCTTAACCTTATTATAGTACAATATGTAGGTTTTGATGATCGCACAGGTGCCAATATTATTGTTTTTATGTAGTTCATCTTATGCCGTATTTTTTTTTCGATTGTTGATCTAGATCAGTGGGCTTCGCTTTAATTTTATCACCATTGCTGAAAAAAGATGTTGTCTACAACACAGTTTTGGTTTCATATTTGATAAATATCCCATTTTTTTCGTTTTTACAAATTAGCTATAATAAATCATGAAAAAAAAACAGCTTTGATGAGACAAAGTGTTTGAAATTGCTTAAATGTTTTAATTTGTGTTTTAACTTGGTTTAAGTTTTGTCTTCCATACGATATGCATCTTTGGAAGGAAAATCGCAATTTAGATTAGTCCTTTATTTTCTCATTATAAATGGAGTAACTAAATTCGTGGTACAACCCGAAAACTGGTGAATCTGCATCTTATTTGGAGTCTGAAAAAGACTGTTGAATCTGAGATTTAAAAAAAAATCCTCTCATAAAAGCTCTCATTAGTACGGTAGATTAAGTAAAATTACATAAATTGTTATTAAAATTAGGTTTTCGCTTTTGTTTTCTTTGTGGATAGTATTATTTCGACTAAATTATATTTGAAAACAATTTGTAAAATTTTATCTAAAAGAAACTTCTTACGCTATTTTCTCTAAAACTATTGGTCAGAACGAAAAAAATTATTGCACAAAATCTACTCCAAATATGACGTAGATTCACTATTTTTCCGCTTGTACATCGAGTTTTATTACACGTTGGATTAAAACATTTTTTGTTATAATAGGCTGATTACTGATTTTATCGTTTTAGACACTATAACAATAAAATCATCTTTGGTCTTTAAACAATCTTACAGTAAACACATTTTTAAATGTTTTTTTAAAATTCTACGAACAGATAGTTCGAATGATTACTTTCAGTACTGTAGTCAGAAGGGCGCTTATTAAAGCTATATCTCACACTGAAACTTCCCCATTAAAGTAGTTATACGCGGATTGTACGGGAAAGTTGTACCAGCCCAGGTCGCGTATGTCGATGTCGTGTGCAATGTTTTACTTAATTATGCGAATTTGTTACCTGCCACGAATGAAATACGAGTAATAGTCTCCTGAGCTGGTGAACTTTGAAAAGGTTCTAGATGTTTTCATAAACTATAATTTCAAAATGGAGAATATTAGTTTTTTTTAAATGTAAAACTAGGAAATTTAAAATACAGGTTAGTACACAAAATATTTTTTTAAAAAATATTTGGCAATCGACACTACTTTTAATGTCATATCTCATAAATTTTCGCCCTTCTACCAAAACGTGTCTCCTTTTTCAACATACGAGAAAGTTTAAAAAAAAAAAAGATTAAATGTGAAAGATACGGATAATAAAAAAAAACAGTTAATTTGCATCACAAAACATGTTAGCGTGAGTATTTTTCATATTCTGTGCACACAACATTTCACATATCCTTATTTTTTATCGCCGACTTTATTATTTTATACAAGACACTAGAGCTATAATATATTATTATGTAAGTGTGTTACATTGCTAATCGAAAATCAATACTTTCGTAACATGCACTAGTAATATCAATTTATTTTAGCTGAATCATATCAACCTTTTGTTTGTATAGAGTTGAAGATATTCAATATAATTTAAAAAATATCATGTAAAACATTTAATAGAAGTATTCTGGGAAAAAGAAAAATAATCATAGCAAGTAGGTATATAAATTTAAGAACATTTTGATGTTATTTATTTTTTACTTTAATATAAATTATATAGGAAGCATACTATGTTCAAATGAATATTTCATAAATGATACCTTGGACTAATCATCTTACTTCAAGATACACTGCACTTGGTGTATCGATGCAGTTCCCTATGCATCATTGGGTGCAAATAAGGGAAAGTAATATTATATATTATAACACATTATATTTATTTATTTGACATGACGTCGGGTCGATGCCAAAACTGCGATTATGCAGAACCTTCATTATTTGAGAGTTTGAAAATTGAAATTTGAAATTAGAAACTTATTTCAATTACAACAAAACATAATTATTTCCATATCTAACAATCTGTTTGTTATTTTACTACTTCTACTACTATTTTCCCCTTATACGCACCCAATGGTGCATAGGGTTTCTGCATCGGTACACCAAGTGCAGCGTATCTCGATCATTTTTTAAAGTAAGATGATCAGCCATACTCTTCAGTACCAGTCCAAGGTATCAAACATAAAATATTAATAACAAAATCACATGTTAATATGTTATGCTGATCCCCTAAGGGAATCGCCAAATGCGCTAATGGACACTAAAATGTACGAGGATATTCCAGATCAAATAGGAAATGAATTAAATGTTATTTAGGGTTAAATGTAAAAAATATATGTGTGAAAAATTAGTAGGTATTGTATTATAGCTAAATTGAAAAATGTATAATGGTAGGATAATTAGGAAAATAAAATTTAAAAAATTTAGTGTAATGTTAAATATTGATACTAAAAAAATACTTAATAAAAAAAAAAATATATTTAAAAAAAACAGGTGAATGATATTTCTTTTAAACTTAAAGCCTTAATATTTGAAACAGCATTTCTGCTAATTCGCTGTTTTGTATCACGTGTGATAAGCCAGAATATTAATATGAATTGGCATTCCATCCTCTCTGTCTATGTTTTTAAGGAAATGGAAAGATGGTTTGATACGTTACTCCTAAATTAAAATTAGTTTCCGACTAATAATTTTTTTTGAAAAACAACATCTTTCTAATATTTAATTAATTATACGCAGGAAAATGGGGAAAAGAGCAAATTTTAAATTCAGTAATAAAAAGCACGTCGTAGATCTTGTAAGAAATATTTAAAAATAACTTTGTTCGAGTCCTCCAGACTAAAATTATAGAAGGTAGCGTCAACGTAATCCCATAATGGATACTCATAAATAAAGATGGCGGAGTACAGCTTTAAACTTTAAATTACCCCGTAAACTTTACCCGTATTTAATTTAAGTAGGATATAACCAATTATTGGATAATGGTTAGATCATAAAAGAGTTTAAATAATAATTCTTGATAAAGGCGTCTTTTTTATTTTAAGAAATATTTTACTGTTTTATATTGACCCCGTTGGAAATCGAACCAGCGCAGCGTCTTCATGCATGGTAGCCTAACGCGCTAACCACTACACCGCAAAGCGATCAAAGGCAGAAAAGACAAACGCTTACACAAAATGCAGTCGACCTTGAACACGAAAATAAAACAAAAGTGTTTTATTTTCTAATACATTTCCTCACTTAAAAGTCTCTTGAAGGTACCGGAGGTATAGGTACTGCAGAACGAGGAACAAGAGACCACAATCTGGTCATGCAGGAACAACTTTACAGCCCCTCGCCTCCGCCCCCGCCTTTGTCCCCGCTTACGACCCGCGCTGCTTAGGACCCTCTCTGAGTTAGGGGGTCGCAGGGGCGGGATGTGAACATTACTTTTATCATAAGATATATTGTTAAGGAACTATGCATAGGATGGGAACTTTGCAACAATAATTAGTGTATGATATTTTATCTGTAAAGGCGTTATTATGGTCCAAGTTAATATCTCAGCACGCATCTCACTATGAGTATAAACACAGACCGGCGCATGTTTACAAATCACGTTTTACAAGTGCGGAAGGATTAGTTCTCCCTAAATATAATAACAAAAATGGTAAGAGAACACTTCAATTCAGTATCCTAACAATAATTATTAAAAAAAAAATTAACCTTTCAAGCTTATAAGAGAGACGCGTTCTGAGAACTTGGTTGCTAGAGCGCGATGTATTATATTGAGTTTAGAATTGTATTTTTATGTATTTTACATTTTTTTTTTGCGCAAGAGTATGTATTGTGTACTTTAAAAAAAAAATGAACATGTATTTATGCACCTACTGACGAGTTGCATTAGGCAACTCAGTAGGACATGTATTGTTTCTCAGATTATGTATATATTGAAGAAAAAAATAATATATGTTTATATACGTATATATATATATATCTATGGTTTTAATAGTTTTAGAAAGTTAAGAGAAAGCCTTTAATTGGACGTTATTGTTAGTAATTAATATTGTACATATTTAAAATAAGTGTATCTCTGTTGGCTGTCCATAAATAAAAAACAAAAAATGTTTTAGATTTATTAATTAATAAGTTGATCATCTTGGCTTCGTATAATATATGATCAAGATTCACTGTACTCTACCAATGCAATACCCTATGTTTCATTGGGTGTCGAAAAGAAAAGTAGGTAGAAGTGGTAGAAGAGATATGAAGTGGATGAAGATGGAAGTCTTAGTAAAAATTATCTTTAAAAAAAATTTACAGTTATTTATTGTAAGTACTTTTCTGCCGTCCTATGTTTAAAACGCCGTTAAGTAAAAATGATTGTTTTCGCAATGATTATTGAAGGTGATTTTTTTTTTATCCAGAAGCGGAAAAAACTTATATTTTTTAGTTGAAGGACTTGTCGAACTATTGCCGAGGTGTGGCAAAAACCTAGTTCTTACAGCTTCTAAAGACAATATTTCCACCTTTTTTGCACGTAGTGAAAATTAAATCCTTCACACTTAACGGCCATTAAGTCAAAAGAGAGCAGCTTGGTAATCTGTTTTTCTGATTGGATTAAAAAAGTGTTGATTTAAAAAAATATATGGATACATAAGGGTTTTTGAGGTAAGAGGTTGATTATATTGTATGAAGGTAACATTCCGTATTTTCATATTTTTTTAGTAATACTTTTTTTTAATTTCTAAATATCTGTTTTAATAGCGGGCTATAAAATCAGGAATGTAGTTAAAAAAATATAAACGATGAAATTTTTTCATATTTGTGTTTTTAATAATCCACATTAGATAAATAAATGAAAAATTAAATTTTTTAAGTGCTGTAGGTATGCTATTAAATTTTTAATTGAAAATTAAAAAAATTAATAAAAAAGCAAAAAAGGCATGTTAAAAAAAAAATTGCGAAAACTAAATATTAAAAAAACCATTGCCGAATTAACAGAGACAAAGTTTTCTTATTAAATAAAACTATTTTACATGCATTATTATTCGACATGTAGCGTATGGTAAATGTACGTTCCCCTGGTCAAAAAATCAAAAGTGATTTTTCTCAAGCCTGGGTGTTTGTGACGTTGTTCCCCTCCGTAATTGGGCCTCCTGGCCCGTTGAGGTGGTTAAAAAATAAAAAAATAAATAAATATGGTAAATGTACCACTGGTGAACAATAAACTGTGGTAGGTACCAGGCTAGGAGAAGAGCTTTATTACTAAAGTATATTAGTTGCACTCGAACTTACTTATACGTACCTATTTATTAAGTACACGGAAAACTAATTGTGGCCATTATCCGGATATTGGTGAATCGTTACACTTCAATTTATGGAGGAACACTCAAGTGTGGAATTACGAACTTCATTTTAAACTCACTGTTAGAAAATCTCATCCCTTTTGCGGACCCTATTTTTTTACCGGCTTATAATTAAAAGAAAATTTTTGATTCTCGCAAAAGTAAAAAACATCTGACGCCACAACATGGGTAGAGAGACATGGAAGCGCTTTACTTCGGGTCGTCTCTCTTTTTCTTTCTATCAAAACCAAAACACGCGTATACGTCATACCAGTGCCAACATTATAGAATAGCGTGTTTGGGTGAGCGAATTTTGTAAATAAAAAATGTGAATCAAATTGTGATTTCAAAAGTTTTTGAATCGAAAATAACTTTTTGAATAAACCTTTGAATATTTTGTTTTTATTTTACAATTTCTTCATAGTGATAAAGCCCTATTGGTTATGTTATTCGTTTTTTTTTTTTTATTAGAACTGAAGAAGTATAATCCAGTAATTTGTCTACAAGTATTTGTACACATTCAAAATGTTGTTAAAAACATTTACTGGTTAAAATATAAAACAAATAAAAATTGGAGAGACATCTTCAGGCATCTTCTAGTAAGTAATTAAGTTCAAATGAGCCTTTCCTACACCAATAAAGATTGATTGCCAAAAACGCTTAACAATCTTCTCAACAGATGTCACCAGTGAGAAATTCACTTGTAATGTGATATAACGAACGCGACTTCAATATATACAAGTTTCAAAAATTTGTCATATGTGGTTATCTGATGATGGGCGGAATGAGGAATGTTGTAATACATCAAGTGGCCACTTAACCCAGCCCAATGACAGGTCATAAGCCCTGTAAACGCCTAGATAATCCACATTCCTTTTTCCAGAGTTTCTCTGTCATTTTTGGGATATCAATAATATCAAATATGATATCATTTCATATAAACAAGCCCTTATAAAGCATTAAATATCCAAATCACCCATAAACCAATAAAATTTCAGTAAAATAGCTATTAACAAAAATTAACCAATTAGTTGAAAAACGGGTCAGTATTATGTAAATCGATGGTCGAACTTTGACATATTTAACAAAGTTTAAACGAAATAATGAACATTGAAATTGTATAATCTAATATTGCTGATGAAATTATAAGATGAGCAATTCCTCCTGACACGTAATTCAATATCGGCTTTCTTCGTGCGTAGCCGATTGGTTCCGAGTTTAAAGGGGTTTAGTTAGGTACATCATCTGTTTGACATCGGCCGATACAGGGGTGAGAAAAAAGCTATCACGTAGATTAATATTTATATTATATGTTATTTACTTAAAATCCATGTAAGAGCCGTTGTAACAAGTACTTGTAGGTACTTTATCTTACTCACAAACACAAGTATATACATTTACTAACCAACTTACTAACCATCGCGCCATTTCACCGAAGGAGTAGGCAGAGAGGGTAGAAGTTACACCACTCTGTCCAGGCAAAAAAAATATACTGTGTTTTTAAAAAGTTATAGTTGATGCTGTTTGCCAAAAACAACCCTTAGTGAACACTGCCAGATTTTTTTTCGTGATATTTTTCATAACATTAAATAATTTTATGTAAATGTCGCAGATAATTATTTTTGGCATCCGTGCGTTATGACCAAAAGGAACGCGTCGCTGCCAAAGTGCTGAATCAATGGTTCGGCAAATTCATTGTCGTGATGTCGATTCCAAGACAAAGACCTCCTACGCTCCTGGCAGGAATATTGATAGGATATTGCTTTGGAATTCAGGACCTACCGAGATGTGTACAAATTACAGCGGGCAATTAGTACGCCCCTGTCCACAAGAGGCTGAAACAGAAAATGATTCGGATATTAGTTCCGTTATTCGGATATTATATCAACAACGATATAAATATTTTTAAAATTTAGAATTTTTTATTTATTTATTTAACAAACCAATGCCTTTTATAAGATATAAAGTATATATTATATTTACATTACCATTTCCAGTCCTCTTATAATGCAGTGATTCTAATGCGAAGAACAGATTTAAATATTAAATTTATAATTTCATTAATTTTTTTTAAAATTTAAGATCAAACTCCGCCTTAAGCAGGTATTATATAATCCGAATTATTAATTAATTGTTATTCATAAGTTGTATTTATTTTTTATAATAATTGTTTTTTTTTTTTGTAGAAAAATTAGAATTTTTAAAAAATATTTTTTAAATCTTAACCAAAATAGATATTACTGATATTATATAACATTTTTATATTCCATAAACATAAATCTATAGTACATGTATACTTGCACCAGCAAAAAAACGTGTTGGTACCTGCTTATTTCGACTGAAAATAATTCGAATATTTTTCTCACGTAACTTGACTAATCAGTCTCATAATATTTCAGTGCTAGGTTATAAAACAATAAACTAAATATGCAAAAAGGCACATTTGTTTGGCGACCAGGTTATTTATGGCCAAGGAAATGTATACCCGTTGATTTATTATGTTTTACAAATGAGTTTGACCTTCTCTGTGATATTAAAAGAAATAGGTATATTTACGAATGATAAATAAGAGAAAATATCAGGTTTTCCTTCTGATATTTTATTACGTTCGGTAAATTTTTCTTGTAATTTTGTTAAATCTATTCTACTGCTACTGTTTTTTTCTCTTATCCGCACTCAACGGTGCATAGGGCACCGGTACTCCAAGTGCAGTGTATATTAATCATTTTATTACATCGAGGTAAGATGATCAATCATACGCTTCAGTTCCAGTCCAATGTATCACACATGAAATATTAATATGAAAATCACATGTAAATAAATATTTCATGTTGACGTCCTAAATGAAAATCACATGTAAATAAATATTTCATGCTGACGTCCTAAATGAAATATTTATTTACATGTGATTTTGATATAAATATTTCATGTGTGATACCTTGTACTGGTTCTCAATGTAATAAAATAATCCACATACAGTGCACTCGGTGTACCGACGCTGTGTCCTAAATCACATTCAAATAAATATTTCATCTTGACCCTTGATTCCGTCACGATCAGACTATCTGATGTCCTTTGTCCGAATGAGGATTGAAAAATGGAAGGAATTACCAGAGCTCGTCTGGGGCGGGAAACGACGATGAAGGACCATCAGGAAGGGCGAAGTATCCTGGAATACCCTGGAAACACCACGTTGAACTGACGCGGCGGGACACAACCGAGGGAACAACAGCGCATTATAACTCACTTTCACCAAAGGGGATTCGGGAATTGGTAATTGGGAAGCTTGGAGATAGATGGTGAGTATGACGAGGGGATTTTGATGGAAAAGAACTAAGAAAGAACAGGTATTGGATTTCACGAGAAGAATGGAATGATCACGAGGTTCGAGGTAATGTTGCTGCGCTGAGCGGATTTTAGAGAATGACGTGGTGTCAAAAAACAAGTGACAAATTAATTGGAATGGATGAAGGTAGGGAGTAATTTTTAAATTTGTAAAGTAACAGCCTATTATTATTTTTTTAATTTTTATTTATTTAACCACCTCAACTGGCCAGGAGGCCCAATTACAGAGGGGAACAACATCACAAACACCCAGGCTTGAGAAAAATCACTTTTTATTTTTGTGTTCTCACCGGGATTCGAACCCGGAACCTCCGTATCGTGAGTCCAGCGTCTTAGCCATTGCGCTACGGAGGCCGCCAGAGATTGTCAATAATGGCCGAACCAACCCCATCGGGAATCGAACCCACGACCGCATGCATGGCAGCCAAACGCGCTACAGCAATGCCACGAAGCGGACTTTACATAACAAGGATTTTTATTTTACATATAGCCATGTTCTCTTATAAAATTAGGCTTAATTTGTTATAAAAACTCGTTCATTGCGCGTTTGAACGAAATATGATAAACTGACCTTTTGGGATATGTTTGTTTATCTCTTGCCAGAGTTAATTAAAATATAAGATTTATGTTTCGTCGTCTGGTATTTATGTCAAAGGAATTACAGTGAATGGCCCGAGAGGTAATGTGATTCCAGCACGCCACTGGTTTATCCCCGCGAGCCTGATTTGCTCTGACTAACAACTAATTAGGAAAAAAATAAGCCAGGCAAATCTTATACACGATTCTGCTGGGTACTTTATAATGTATATTTTATGAAATGTATTTGGAACATCTTTCATTCTTTTTTTCAATGCCATTTTATTATTTAAGTTATGGATTGGAGTTTCTCAAATATATTGCCTTTCTCTATAATATCAAATTTCTTTGTTTTTCTTGTTTTTTTTCACTGTTTTTTTTCTTTATATTTTTTAATTTCGGCCTATATCTATTTTGCTTATTTTTCTACTACTAACTTCTATCATTCTTATATACATAATATTGTATTACCACACAAATACTTATACGTACACTCACTATTGTAACTTCATCCTCTGCCACATAATACCTAACACTACTTCTGCTTCTATCTTGGAACGGGTAAGCCTATTTAGATAGAAGCCGCTCGTACTTATTATTTTAAGTATATATATTATGTACATTAAATGTAATATTTAAATTGTAATTGTAAAAAGTTTATAGAAAAGTTCAATTTTTAAAAAAGTATTGCGATACTATGGACTATCACTGATGCGTAAGACTGATCATCTTGCCTGAGAAATATATATAGCACCCGTTTTATCCGTATTCGCATCCAATTATGGAATCAGGCTTATTAATTATCCGAATTACAAACGAATCGTATCTACCGATGCGCGATGCTTTTGTAATATTTTATTTTATTTTTCTACATTGACAGAAAATGTTCTCCTTTCCCATTTCGAGCAATAATAAAAAAAACCTGGAGAAAATATCAAGAAAACCGATATTTAACATGACTCTTTATATTCACTATATTTTTATTCGTATAAGGATTTCATTTCAGACCAAAGTAATTATGTATAGTTAAGTAAAGTTATGAATAAATTAGTCGTTTTGTTCACTGACATTTGGATTGTCTCAAATCGTAGTGTACTTAACACACGTGTGTATTTCTGAGTTAGGGCTTTATCGAGAGAGAACTTTATTGCTTGATTATTCACGAAGTAACTTCTAGTTCACTTAAATTAATATTTGGTGCCTTCTTTTCAAGCTCTATCTCTTAAAATATAAAAAGTGAATTAGTACGTTATAGTTTAAGACGTTCAATTTATTCCAAGCACCAGCGATACACTACAGGCTGTACTTGTACTTACATTAGCTGGATGGAAGCTGTTTCCATCCATACAATCCGATTAGCGACTGTTGAAGAGGTTTCCAGCTGTTGTATAATAGCCGTCCTTATTACTGAACCTTCGCCGTGATGTAAAAGTCACATAAAAATAGTAAAAAATTACTATGACAACGCTAATGACTCAATCAGTAATTACCTACTACTACTTTCTCTTATCCACACCCAATGGTGCAAAGGGCGGCCGCATTGGTACAAGTGCAGTGAATCACACGAAAGCAAGATGATCAGTCTAACGCTTTAGCACCAGTGCGTGGTATCACACACACGACATATTATTATATTTATTTATTATTATAAAGTATAAATGATTTATTTTACCCACTTCAACAGGCCAGTTTGGCGCAATTACAGAGGGGGAACGAGATTGCACGCGTTCATATAATCGGTCCAATGCCATAGACGCGAATTTGTAAAACGTTTATTTGAGATAGATATTGAGGTAAGACATTGAAATTTCGAATTTAAAAACCTATGTAATTAAGTACAAAACATTATCATTTCTTATGTGGGTATTATTTTGTACCACATAATAATGATACTAATATTTTTGCCGATTCACATCTTTGGTGTTGTGCCGACGATATCATCTGTCACTTTTTAACCTATTATAGCTATTTAACCTTCGTTCACCTCCAAAATAAATAAAATTATGAATCTACGAGATTCTGTAGTCACGGCGTTGTTAGTGTATTGTTGGAGGTAGTAAAGCAAGGGATGGTAATAAATCCCTTAACTCTTGGCTCTCTGCCTGCAGCGCGCTGTGCACTATACCCCCTGCACCAGATGCACTAACTGCGCTCGCAGACGTATGGACAGCTGCCCAAATCGATTGGATGCATAAATAAAATGCACACGGAGATATAACTTGGGAGTGCACATTGTAAAACAAAGCTTTTTCGGAAATTTTGTCTGTTATTTGTGCATGAAGTTTGATTGAATCGTCTCCCAAAAAGTAATAAAACCTCGAATCCCAATGCAATTTAAGTACGGAAAACTTCTTTGCTATTTGGCATGTGATCTTTTTTTTCCGATCCAATCGTAGTCTCCAGATTTCTCCCTGAAATTGAGCACTACAGCTACGTTTTTTCAATTGGAAGCGTGTTTGTATCGTCTTTTTAATAAAATGTATTTGTGTCTTAAAAAATAATAATTTAAAAAAAAATTAATACAAAAAACACGCTTCTGGGCACCGATCACTAAAATATCTACATATATATAATATTGCAGCTGTGAAGCGTATGACACAACCGAATGTAGATACGTTGGTGACCGGTTTCTTGGTAGATACCAATATCTAAAGTGTGAAAAAATAATTTTCTGTAATGCTAAATTCCAGTGAAAAAATCGAGGAATACGTTTGTATAGAGAAACGGAGCGGACTACCTACTATCTAGAATTGAGTATTATGAATGTTTACATAAGTAAAATATTATAGGGAATAATATGTAATACATATAGTGCTCGATTAACCTAGACGATGATGGATGAAACCTTTAAAACAAAGGGCAGAAATTATTTTTCAGTCAAATAATATTTTTCAATTTTAGCCATCTATTTTAACCAAAATCAATATTTTCTTAATGAATATATCGAGGATATTGTGACGAGAATCGTGCATTATAGTATATGTACACAAGCGTCACGTAATAATTGAAATTGATGAAGATATTGCCGCTGTTTGGTCAGATCACCACTGAAATGAACACACGGCAGAATAGTAGTTACTGGCTGTTTGTACTGAGCATGAAATTTGCATATATTCTGAATATGACAATTAACGCCCATCCTGTATTGATTGAACTAAAGGTATTCTAAGAATTCAATGGCTTTTATCTTAATGAAATTGAATGCAATTTTCTGTATTAAATCAAATGCGAAAAGTCAAACAATTTTCAATGGTAATTCACAGAGACAATACTTTAATTATTACTACTACTACTTTCCCTTATCCGCACCCAATGGTGCATAGGGCACTGCATTGGTACACCAAGTGCAGTGTATCTTGATCATTTTATTACATGAAGGTAAGTTGATCAGTCTTACGCTTCAGTACCAGTCCTTCAGTCTTCAGTATCACTCATAAAATATTAATATGAAAATCTCCTGTAAATAAATATTACATATTGACTTCCGTTGTTGATTAGGATTGATTCATTGTTGTAGGGGTACGGGAATCGAACCCGCGACCTCATGCACGGTAGCCAAATGCGCTACCACTATTATAATAATAATCCGAAATAACTTAATTATAATAATTCAAATTACAAGCAGCCTATTTTCTATATTATCCTTGAAGATATTTCTAAAAAACGTAACAAAACAAATTTTCATACTACCAAGAACGTCTCGTACGCACTTATTACTCCAATTTATTATACGTGTAATTTTCTTTTCCCCGTCAACATGTTGTATGGCTTGGCATAGCTTGGATTATTAGATTTTCTATGCGTAAATATTTTGTATGTATCCGTCAGCCAGTTTATGGCCTAACTTTCGTACTACATACCAAGATTTTTTTGGCTATTTTCATTTTCTGGGGGAATGAGAGCTTTCGCATATCATTGACGACTCAAAGACGTTTTTTTTGGCTTGAATAATCATCAGGGTAATTTGTACCACTTTTTAAAAAATATTTATTGAAATCATAAATAAGAGTGGTTATAATCTTTTTTTTTGGTTGCAAAAAATAAATGAGAAAATTAAAATTTTTATGTGTACGCACTTTTGTACGTTTTCACTAAAGTAATTAAAATTTAACAACTTAAATAGAATTTGATTGTTATTTTCCTTGTTAGAAAGCGTAGAAGTTTTTTAAAATCGACAGGTCTCTGAAATACAACATTTTGTAAACATAAATTATCATAACTAACTAATCAACTAATCATCCCGACATTTCTCAGAAGGGGTAGAAAGAGAGGATATAACGTCATACCACTCTGTTCTGGCTCACTTCCCTCGCTTCTTCCACAATCATACATCTTCTGATGCACGCACGCCTATTATTTTAATTTTTCACAAGTCCACTTTAAATAATCATAAATTCGTCAAAAGGACAAGTATTAAATACAACGTTTTCTAAACTTGCGCATATTATAAAAATTATAGAATTAACAGTTTTTATTGCAATCTTTTAGATAACTTTTAAACACTTAAAAATTGTATAGTGTTTAAAAGTTCAGTACGTTATATTTTTAATATAAATTTGGAATAATCTGTATGAACTGGTTGCATAGATCATTGTTTGTTAATTATTTACTGAATACAATTTGGGTCTTGTAGCGTGGTACAGCATAGACTCCCCTCTTTTATGTTTCCCTGCAAGACTTTATGAATACAAAATAACGTGATTAGACTTTGGATTTCGTTATGTTTTTAAAGGAACTGCCGGAACGTGAAATTGGGAATAATTTCATGCTTATTTACGGTTTTTTGTACCGAGTGGAAAATAATGAAGATTAAACTGAGATTTTTAAAACTCAGATTAAAATTTTATTTAACTTTGTTATGTTGGCAAGAGATCCTTAACTGCTAAAATTACGCTTTATAAAAAGGTTGTCTCGAGCTTGTTTCAACAGTTACGCTCATTATGTAACTTTACAAGATATAATGAAATTTTTGAATTTGTTTCCTTTGGGAAAATGTTGCCAAAGAGCTTATAGGGTTTAGCAGTAATAAACATTAAAAATATCATTTTTTAGCGAATCTTTAATTGGTGTTAATAAAGATAGAGTGTTAGATAAGTGCGAGGAAAGAAGATTTCAGTAATTTGTTTATTAAAAAAAATATATTTACATAATATTTATGTTAGAGTTCATTTAAAGAAAAAAACTCGTATGTACCTAGTTAAATTTGCTTAATGTTTAAAGTGTTGACCAATATTGATAGTATCTGTTAATAAATTTGTGTGTTAATTCATTGTTGGCTTATTTTTACTGATTGTTATATATGGCTTCTTAACTTAATTTTCTGTATGGATTCAATATCTTCTAGCAACAACATCAACACGGTTAGATGAAATATCTGCATTTCTATTGAAAAATATAATAAATGAAATACTTATTTCATTAAAAATTCTTATAAATAAGAGCCTAAATGCTGGTGTGTTTCCCGAACATTTTAAAATAGCTAAAATTATCCCTGTCTTTAAAAGTGGGACTACTACCTACTACTTAGAAGAAAAAGAAAAAAAAAGTATTGTAAAAGAATACCTCAGCACGGGCATTGCCCCAGTGAGGTCTTTTGTAGATTTAGAAAAAAAATAAATAAAACAATGTAAAGAAAATATATTTTATAAAAATTCTTGGAGACTTTACTTTTCCTTCTCAGCTTTAGGTTGATTTTTCTTTTAACTAATAATGAGTACTTTAATAATTTCTTTGTTCTGTCCAAATTAAGAAAAAAAAGTTTGTCTCAGAATTCGGTATTATTTTTAAGGCAGTAAAATGCTTTTATCAACTCGGAAAAATAAAATATACGAAGATTTGTTTTTATCTAAATTAATAATTAAAGAAATTAGAAGCTTTTGATCAGTTCCGTAATAAGTCCTAATAAAATACCATTGGAAACATCGCTGCCTTTAATCCGATATGTGATTCTTAATACTACAAATTAATTAATCATTTCTAAGTAACGCAGGCTGTAAATTATGGGAATTCGGGAAGGGTGTATTATTACGGGATTAGGAAACCAACGAACCTCGATTTTGACACCTAATTAAAGTTAGCATAAGGGTTTAAGGTGTAAATTACCACTGGTGTAATTTCAACGTAAGTCGTAATATAATTATGATAAGAATCTGTTTGTAGGGTTGGTATTCGTGTAAACCCTTCGCATTCCATAATTCCACAGGGGGAGGACGAATGGCGGAATATGTTTAAATCATGATAAATGCGAATAAACAAAACGTGCTACAACGATTTGTGGTGTAATTACGTAAAATTGTGATTACGCTTACTGCCCGTATCGTCACAATCCTAGAACAACGTCATATCTGCAAAAATGGCGGATTTAATTTTTGGACACGTTGGAAGCAAATGAAGTATGCCCGAAGTGGTGTGGCGTTCTATCCTATTTACTTATCATTTCAAGTAAATGAAGTGATTACTATTATTATTATTGTTAATTAATATAACGCCGTTTTCGTATAAATATACCTCAAGGGCGCGGGCGGCTTGATTGCTAGTAAGTTAGCAAATTTTCCCATTTAAATTCCACAGGCTCCACGTACGAAATACTGAAATCAATTAAAAAAACGCGTGTAAACATGAAGATAATCTTCCATTTTATTTATTTCTGGCTTGGTTGAAGTGGAAATGGGCCGGTCACATAGCCAGAATGACGGACGACAGATGGACGAAACGCGTTCTGGTGTGGAGACCGAGGAACCAGAGGCCTCAAGGACGTCCACCGATGAGATGGGTGGACGACATCAGGAAGTCTGCTGGAAGACAGTGGATGGGGACGGCGCAGGATCGGGAGGAGTGGAGACGGCAGGGGGAGGCCTATGTCCAGCAGTGGACCTCAACGAGCTGAGATGATGATGATGATAATGAAGCGATTTTTGATCAAGAAAGTATTAAAAATAATATGTGTATTTTTAGCGCTTAAATCACTGAATTATATTCCTAACCATTTTCTTTCCTTCTGGCAACAAAATTAAGGCAGTAAAAATGATCTTTTTTGTAGACTGAAGATTAAATATTGTGTTTTGTATAAACCTTTGCATTGGCTTATTTTAAATGAACTTACTAATTCATTATGTACTTTTTCATTTTAAACCACTTTTTATGTTTTTTTGTATTCATACATCCCGTTGACAAACAACATAAATTGTTATTGGTTTTCAATAATATTAATGGATACATAAACATATATTTGTGAAATAGAGTAAATGTAGTGTATTTTGCATAGTACAGACTAGAGATGTTATCTTTTCCAAGAAAAATATGTACAAATTGATGCCACGAATATAGGGAATGATATTTTACAAAAGGCGCGAAGACACGGTGTTCGCTGAAATTGAAAACGTATAAAAACGAATGAACTATTCATCTTTCTCGCGATGGGAATGAATGTCTCCGAATTCATTCACGTAAGGAGCTTACATGGAATAATATTCTAGAAATTCTGTACACAAAATTGACACTCACAGTGTATTAACTCGTCAGGCGATAAAAAAACAAAGCGGGGAGAGAAAACGTTTTGTACCACAGGCTATTTTACTTTTAGCACAGTTATTATTTTTTTATGCGGTAACAATATAAATTATCTAAGCTTTTAATTTTATGTTCATTCAAAAGTTACTCAAAATATTATATTAATTATTTGAAAATAATGTGCTTTAATGCATTGGAACTTTTCTTATATACATCTTAAAACAAAACGAATAAATTCAATTAGAATTTTTATAAGAGATGATGGATTTGTGTAAAACGAGCGTCGAAATTAACTATTGATAAAAATTCTTTTTTAAGAGCCAAAAAAACATCGATTACATTTTTAAAAGTTTCTAAAAAATTTCTTTGTGTATGGTTCCGATTACTATTATTGTTATGGATAATTTAAATAGCGCCGTTTTCGTTTAAATCTAACTCAAGGGCGCCTTAAATGTTGCACTTAACGGCTCGGGATATTTCGAGTGAATGAAACTCACTCTGTGAGTAGAAAATACATTAATCAAAAGATTTGGGGAACAAATGGGTCTTAAGTTTCTTCCGAAACATCACTTTACTCTCACAGTTGCGCACTTCTAGTGGGGGAGTATTCCAAGCCATAGGGCCCGCAACCGCAAAAACGCGGTCCCCAAATTTTGTACGCTGATTGTGGATCACTATCAAAACCTTGCCATAGCTAAAGATGTAGCTGATCAAGGAGTGAGATGACTTTTAGCTAGTTTATCTGAAATGCAAAGCTCTTTTAATTGCTCTGGAGCGGCATCATGCATGGATTTGTACAGCCAACAGAGTTCGTACTATCTTTTGTGGAAAGCGCAGCCAGTGCAGTTTTTTTTAGCAGTAATGTGATCGAGCAGAGATTCCGAAGATGAGTCTAGCTGTAGCGTTCAATACTAATTGCAGGCGAGTCATTTATATACTGTCATTACCTATTGCAGAAATATTATTATGTAATAGGGATTTTTTAATACATTCAAATAAAATTTTAGGTGAAAAATATTACGAGTTGGCATATAGAATAATTGTATAAAATTTTTAAAAGAAATTGAATATTTTCTAAACATAGACAGTTCGAGACATAAATCTCTTCCTGGTTGCCTTATATAAAACATTTTCCACGGACTTGAGATTCCGCTGCCAATAAAAGTAAATAGAAAACCAGGAAAGTAAAGTTGGTCCTGAAGAATGGAATGGAAGGATGAAAGTTTCTTCTCGAAGGTTCGATGGAACTGGGAACTTTCATTCGGTTTTTCAATCCCATTTATTTCCAAAGGCACGAGAAATGTCTGTTGAGACGAGACTAGGACAAACTGAGCCGTAAAGGGCAATCAGAATGTCAACTTTATATTTACAGACATTTTAGTAAACTCTAGGGATGTTTTAAATGGTAAACGAAATAAAGAATTCTCGAAGATTTCCTGGAATTAATTTGACGTTGAACTCGTAGGAAGTTCGCTTAAAAACTAAATGTAATTTGGAACGATCTGAGTAGGCATTTGGTGACATTGATGTATTAAATTTGTGTTCTTATTTTTCTGTGTACTAATACAATGAATGACGAGTGTCTATTTGATACACGTTACATATATTATACACAAATCCATTTTATTATAACTACGAAAATATTTCACATGGATAACATATGGATAATAACACATGGATATTCGTTAAAAACAAATTTTGGGGCTACTTGCTATCAAATACTCGTAAAATTACTATTCTTTTAGTATGGAACAAGTTCTACGGTGCAGGATCTGAACCTAGAGATTCCAATCCGGAGTCAGCCACTAGACCAAAACCGAGTACTTGAATGACTTAAACTTGAACATTTTGGACATGTCATATTAAAGTTCATACAATATGTCTACCTAAGACTGTATTATTACTTTTATTGAATTAAACATGATATATTTTTAAATTTAATCAACAAAAACATTCAAAGGTCACTGCAGTTTGCATTCCAAGCAATTTATTTATTTTTATTGGAGCGATTTTGATAATGAAAGTATTCCCAACAATAAATTGTTGATTTACCGATTAAAATGCAAACTGCATTCATATCTTTCGCGTAAATCAAAATTATTGTAAATTAATGCTTTATTTTATTACTTGGAAAAGGTTCATAGAGTTCTGGATTATTATTCAAGGGTCGTTCGTATCAATATCTTAACCAATAAAATATGCAAAACTGTTCAAAAACGCAGTAAAATATAGGGATTTTAAGGTCGTTTCTATGTGAAAGTACATTGAAGTATCCGGATTAAAAGATTAAATAAGAAACTCTAATAATTATTATTTTGGTTTGAATCTGAATCACGCTTAAATAATAAACAGCGGTAAAATAATTGAAAAATATTTACAAAACACTAATACAGTTTTTTTTGTTGCATTTGAACTTTATATTTACCCACATGTACAATATGAACATGAGCTTTTAAAAAACCCACATGTACATGAACTTGGATTACAATTTTTTTATTTTATATTTGGGAGTATTAGATCGGGAACATGAAAGTGAACATTGTTTATGGCTGATCAAAAATAATTGCTCTAATAAAATATTTATGATTTTAAAATATTTAAAAAATTGCTATTTAAAAATATACAACTATTTAATATTTATATACAAAAATTTACACTGCTGTCTATATTGTTTCTACCTATGTTGTATTATTTACCTGTATCTAAAATAAAAAAATGGTTGTTAAAAATATTATTAGATGTGAATATGGTAATAAGCTCAAAAATATGAGAAAAAGCTCTTGATAAAAGATAAATTTATTCTCTCAAGTTACAAAAATCTTAAATTGGTCCCTTAGTACTTTTAAGCTTAAGTACATAGGGACTCCTATAAACTTAAGCTTAAAAGTTCATTATTCACCCTAAGCATTTTTGATACTTATCTCTTATATGTTGCAGTGGTGACAACTTCAAGGCTCTTGACAACTATGGTGACGTCATTTCCGCTTTATGAACTCATACCCTCTAGTTCCTGAGTAGGTACATACACTATTGTAATTTGGGAGATATTTAATGTTTTATTTGGAAAAAAGTATTTTTATTATTATTATTTAAAAAAGTATGTCTATAGCTTCTTTTTTTCGGATTTAAATTTAATTGTGATCTACTACACGTAAAAAAAATAGCATTTGCATTTTTTTAACTCTAATTATTTTAATCGAGGGAAGGGAAGATTCAGTTTGGTACCTATATATAAATTCAAGTTAATAAGCTGGTACCTATATAAATTAAAGTTAATAAGCTAGCATCTCCGAAAGTTTAGCAAATATTTTATTTTAAAATCATTTTGTATCTTTATAACCTACATAACATTGTAGTTATTTCAAACATTTAAATTAAAATGCGGTGTAATGCGTAGAGTTTTCAGAATGAAATTGTACTTTCGGTTCGTTTTTAAATTAAATGAAATTAGTGTAAATCTTTACTTAGGCACAGTTGCGGGGGAAAGTAATCAAAAAGCATTTTAACTTAGAATTTGTAAATTAGTTTTTAAGAAGCATAACATGTTTTTTGAAGTCATTTTTCTCTAATAAAATTTTGTCTCTGCGAACTTTGCAATTCTGTACTTCTTATGTTTTTTTTTTAATAGAGCAGCACTGAGGTCATATTTAAATATATTAAAACTAGATACAAGTCGATACAAGCATTATCTACAGGTTTTAGTCAAATATAACGTCGATAAAATGCTTGTATCGATCTCGTATTGGCTAATAACCTACATGTTGATACATTGGTGATCCCAGTACTGAAGCAATGCCTTTTGAATAACAAAAACAAACATATTTTTAAATTACTCAAGAAAGATTTTTGGGAGCTTTTCTCTTTTGAATTTTGGGATGTCTGAATACATAATATGAAACATAAAAATATTATGAATTTGTAAAATTCCAGAATTTGCCAAAATTCAACCCCATTCACCCCGAGACTGCGGTTATAAATTCCTATATTTTAAAAGTTATAAGGGTTAAAACTACACAATATATTAATCCAGATAATCCAATTAAAGTAATTAAGTTTTTTTTTTGTCTTGTACTAAAATTATATTTCTTGTCAAAAAGGTGATTCCATAAGAAAAAAAAGTTACAAAAGCAGTAGAATGTAGTTTATTTTCGAGACCCGAAGGCAAAGAAGAGTAGTGTTTGGAGCTAAAAGTGTTGAAAATCGATTAACCACATAGAGCCTAAGGGGTTGAAAGGGGCTAATCTTAAAACGTGAGGTGCTTTCACAAACAAAAAATAACTCAAACCAGTAAAACAATGAAACAATGATAAAGATATTTTTTAATAATTAAAAACCGAATTAGCAATTATTATTATTGATAATTCTACAGGGTTATTGTTTTTCGATACCTTAATACAAATAAAAACTGAAATTTTTGATTACTGTACTTATCATAAAGCAATCTTTATACATTGTACAATAATTATTGTACTTATCACAAGGAGACGAAATTTCAAACAGTGTGATTACAAAGAACAATGAGGGTACTTAAAAAATAATATATATATATCTGTGTATTCTTTTTACAATTAAATTTAATAATAGGGGTTCTTTCCAATAGCATGAATATCCTTGAAAACGTTATAAATATTTAACGTATATTTTTACAATTCCAGCGATATAAAACACAATGATCAAGAATGTTGTTTTTCATTTATAAAATTTATGTTTTAAAAACACGAAATTGCGAGTGACCTTAACTGCCCCGTTATTGGCTAATGACAGATTTCATACCCGTCCATTATGAAAAGGCGTGAAATTCATTACGAAGTCCAGCGCCCAAATTGATGTGACGTCACACCGCATGCGCCGCCAAATGGAGGATTTTAGCGAGCGATTTGAAAAAAAGCGCTATTTCAAACCGCGCTAAAGAAAATTCATATGACATCGTAAAAATTTAAAAAAAAATTCCCTTGATATTGTTGATTTTTCAATCAATTTTTTGAAATAAATAAAAAATCGTAAAGAACCCAATTACTTATTTTATTTATTAATTGTTTGCCTATGAAAAAAAACAAAAATATAACAATATTTTTAAGAGCATACATTCCTCTATCTTCTCCCTGGAAATTTAACATTATAGCATATGGATTTTTTTTACACATTTTAGATAATCGACCAGATGCATGTTTGTATCGTCTTATTTTTTTAATTATTTATCTCCTTTAACAAATAAGATATCAGAAAATTAGACAATGCAAACACGCATCTAGTCAATATCTAAAATTTGTGAATAAATCATTGCTCCAATGTTATATTCCAGGGAGAAAATGAGGAGTACGTTTGTACGGGAAGCGGTCGCGAGTCACGTGGTGAGGTATGCTCTAGTAATAAAAATTGACGGTCTCCATTTACCGGCATCGACTTGGATAAATTGTTGCACTACTAAGTATTTGATCGCACAACCCATCAACATTCATAATTAAAAATTAAAATATGTTTTTTCTCAAAGTATTTCAAATCGTTAAAACTTAATTTTCTTTTACATTGAAGGATTCGTTTGAATATTTTCCCTTTTTTCATCTCAATTCAAAGTGATAATTAATACCTGTCCCGACCACGTAACAATGTGCTTAAAGAAATACATTTTCTAAATTATAGTACTTAATTATTTTAATTCCTTCGTACTAAAAAGGGGATATTCAAATTCATTCACGTTTTCTGTTTCTTAAATTAAGAGAACGAAAATGGTGTTGAGCGAATCTTAAGTAAAACAATAATCTTTTCCTTAACTTTCGCTTATCTTCTCCCGCCTTTCTATTAGGTATCTTTAGGGCGAATTAAGAAAAACTACCGACTGAGGGAGAATCGAAGGGTATTAGAAATATGTATCAGGATTTTAGGGACCCATATCAGGTATTGCCGAAGGGTGTTTTTATCTAACATTGTCTCTATGCCTTGTCAACAGTGATATATTTATCTCCTCACACCCTATATTTTCCTGGTATCCCCCCGATCGCAGAGTGTTTATTTATTTTCTTTCTTACGAGTATTATTCCTCGGATAATTGAAAAGTTGATCCTAGTTATTGAGTCGTATCCCCAATTTGTTATTGATTTGATATGAAATGTAATAAAATTCTACAAATGACACGTTATCAAAAAGTATTTTTTACTTACCTGATCACAATCTATTGTGTGCATCGTGGAGTGTTTTCAGATTAATTCAAAATTAAGTCATGCGATATGCATATTACGCAGATTTATTTTTATTTACATATTTATATTTATTATTTAAGTCGGTTTATTTTGTAATACGGTTTTTTTTTCTGGGAAATAAGAAGTCGCAATAAAATTTATGATCCTCATTTCAAATTCCATGTTGACTTAAACGATTCATTCTAACGGATGAAAAAACTAAATTTATAAAGGAAAAAGGTGTTTGCAATTTATAAAAAAATTAAATACAAAATTTCAACCTGCAATTCTTAAGTCCATAATCTATGTTCAAGTTATTATAGTTTTTAGTTTTGTATAGTTTTTATAGTTTTTAGTTGGTATTATAGTTTTGTCCGCATCGTGGCATGGTAGCGCGTTTGGTTGCCATGTATGCAGTCGCGGGTTCGATTCCCGGGTGGGGGTCTATATGAAAATATTTATTTGAATGTGACTTTCACATAAAAATATATCATATACGATACCTAGGACTGGCGCAGAAGCGTAAGACTGATCATCTCACCTTCATGTAACAAGTGATCAAGATTTACTGCGCTTGGTGTACCCGCGCAGTGCCCTATGCACCATTGGGTGCGGATAAGGGAGTGAAGAAGTATTAGAGTTTACAATTCACTTTATTGCATTGTAAATAACTAAAAGTTTGCAGTGTTTGTGTTTCAAAAATAAAATATTCAATATAAATATTTTTTTTTAACGTAAAATGGTTAAAATTCTCTGTAGATCTGACACTATTCACTGAGCGTGATAATTTGATGGGTAAAATCAGAATATTTTTTCCATGATAATAATAAATCTAGGAATATTTTTGTAATTTGCATGATACTATGAGTTACGTGATTTTTCATTTGTATTAAAAATATTAACATTACCTCTTTTAGAATTTTTTTTTGTTGGCGTATGAACATACTATAAGAAACGGCCTATCAAATTTTATACTGACCACATCTTTACAGAAAAAAAAAAGATTTACAATTAAAAATTCTTCACAAACACAAAATTTTAAAAGTAAGAAATGCCACATAATTTTTTGCAAATACCAAATCCGTTACAAATAAAATTATGAGGGGTTCGTCGTTCAAAAGAAAATTCGCAGTACTAAATAATACAGTTTTTCAAAATATATTACATGTTTTAAAAAAATTAGCAATAATACTGTTATTTGAAAAACAAATATTGAATGTCTTTAAATAAACCTTTAGTCGGGAATTGAAACAACCTAATCAGTTAATAATAATGAAGTTATTATTTTTAGTTACTTCATTACTACATCCGGTTTTTCTCGCTTCAATAAATTTGAAATAAAGGTCTTTATGCTGCGTGTAAACAAAACCGTATTTTATTTGATAAAGTTATCAAAACTCTAGCAATTTTGGCCGAAAAATCGTAATATACGATAATAAATATAACTGAAACCTCGCATTAAAACATTTTGAAATCACGTTTAAAAAACTTTTCTAATTTCTGTTTTTGTACTTTTAAGTAGATATTTGGGATTAGCATAAAAAATAAAATTATAAAAGCGTCTAACAGGTGATAATCTCTCAACAAGAACGAAATAATATAAATTGAAGTACGTAAGTTTTCACGGCCTTGAGAATACAGATTATGTTTTTTCTGGGTTATTTATGCCGTGTTTGTGGGCTTTGTGTTGTTGCCAAAGTTTCGGAGTTGGACACTGCAATTTGCTCCGAAACAACACGGCAAAGTTTTAGAAAAAAACAATACAGAGTTTAAATTAACGTATTAAAAAAAATTTAATGCATTAAGGTAAGGAATAGATAAACAACATTTTGAGTGTGTCCAAATACTTGTAGACAAAAACTGGATTTCACCCATTACGGGCTAATAATTACCCATGCCATCTCCACAGAGACGAGAATTTGGAAGGAATATGGATATCTGGGCGTTTACAGGGCTTATGACTTGTCATTGGCTGGGTTAAGTGGCCACTTGACTTTATTACAACATTCCCGTTTTTTACCTAGTATTGGATATCCATATCTGCCAATATACAGTAAAATGGCGCGACGACGCTTCACATGTGAACACTCTCTGTCATCCATTAAATTGTAATTTTTAGCCCGTAATGGGTGAAATCCAGTTTTTGTCTACAAGTATTTGGATTATGGATTTTCGATTACTATGTGAAATGGGGAATGTAATGTAATACATCAAGTGGACACTTAACCCCAGCCAATGACAGGTCATAAGCCCTGTAAACGCCTAGATATCCATATTCCCTTAAAAACTTATTCGTCTCTGTTGAGATGTTAAATTGTTAGGATATTTTTTTATGACATCTGCCTACGCAGTAAAATATTTGTGTAATAGCACTATAAACAATTTATTTATCCGGTAGATTATACCTATATTCGTTTTGAGGTTCGAAACTCAGCCTTTTAAAAAACACCATTCAAATGGAAGATTCACCTTGCGCCCACAACCCAACTCAGTTTTAATACTTCAGATACTTTATTTTTCCTACCCGTAAAAAAACGTTTACCCATTACTTTCCTCGTTCCTAAATGATTTTCCTTAACCCTAGATCACTAAACATTCGTATAATAGACTACGGGTATTAAGCGCTTTTGCTGTTTCGATAAGTTCTCCTTGCCCGCCGCCTCGCCCACTTCTAGTACCTTTATAAATAATTTAATCAGTCACCAGCACGAACTGATCGCGGATGCATGATTATTAGATTGAGATATGTAGCGTAGTTCTGTAACTTTTTAATGCAAGTTATGTATGTCTTTAATTCATTATTTTTGTTGTAAAAATGCATTTATTTTCTTTATACTTACTGTTGTGTAATAGATTTTGATGTATATGTTGTCATTTTAAATATTTTACGTAGATTTTATGACGTTTGAAGCTTTTTTGTGGCATACGGGTTAAGGGGCTACAAAGAGAAATTTCTCATAAGACAATCAAGACTTCAAGTGTAAATGAGTGTGAGATAAAAAGTTTATTTGTGTAATGGACTACACTTTTGACTTTTTACAATTATTAAGCTCGTATTAATAAGGTTTTATTTCACTTATATATTATACAACTTTAATTAAGTTTTACTTATATAATAATATAACGAGCGTACGGCTATCTTCAAGTAGACTTGAAGAGTGGGGGGACTGAATTTTAGAAATAAAATTTAAGTATAATAATTCAACAGTCTATAATTAATTATTAAATGTTTTTATTCAATAAATTTATTAATTTAGTTAAAAGAAGTGTTTTGGTGGCCCTCGTAGGGAAATAACTTACTAAAACATTTTAAAAAGTGATTTCGGCCATCGAATAACTAAACGTTGTGCATCAAATAGTTGTTTTTTAGGTGTATCGCGTTTTTAGTTTTTGTAGTCAATGG